>CAUYLG010016564.1:0-25603 GCA_963573385.1 Cacajao melanocephalus
ATATATATTTAGGATCATTAGCTCTTCTTGTTGCATTGATCCTTTTACCATTATGTAATGCCCTTCTTTGTCTCTTTTGATCTTTGTTGGTTTAAAGTCTATGTTATCAGAGACTAGGATGCAACTCTTGCTTTTTTTTGCTCTCCATTTGCTTGGTAAATTTTCCTCCATCCCTTTATTTTGAGCCTATGTGTATCCTTGCACGTGAGATGGGTTTCCTGGATACAGCACACCAATGGGTTTTGACTTTTTATCCTATTTGCCAGTCTTTGTCTTTTGATTTGGGCATTTAGCCCCTTTACATTTAAGGTTAATATTGTTATGTGTGAATTTGATCCTTCCATTTTGATGCTAGCTGGTTGTTTTGCCCATTAATTGACGCAGTTTCTTCATTGTGTGGATGCTCTTTACCATTTGGTACGTTTTTGGAGTGGCTGGTACTGGTTGTTCCTTTCTATGTTTAGTGCTTCTTTCAGGAGCTCTTGTAAGGCAGTCCTGGTGGTGATTAAATCTCTCAGCGATTGCTTGTTCATAAAGGATTTTATGTCTCCTTCACTTATGAAGCTTACTTTGGCTGGATATGAAATTCTAGGTTGAGAGTTCTTTTCTTTAAGGATGTTGAATATTGGCCCCCACTCTCTTCTGGCTTGTACAGTTTCTGCCGAGAGATCCGCCGTGTTTCTGATGAGCTTCCCTTTGTGGGTAACCCAACCTTTCTCTCTGGCTGCCCTTAGAATTTTTTCCTTCATTTCAACCCTGGTGAATCTGATGATTATGTGCCTTAGGGTTACTCTTCTTGAGGAATATCTTTGTGGTGTTCTCTATATTTCCTGGCCTTGGATATTGGCCTGCCTTACTAGGTTGGGGAAGTTCTCCTGAATAATATCCTGAAGAGTGTTTTCCAGCTTGGATTCATTCTCTTCATCACATTCAGGTATACCTATCAAACGTAGATTAGGTCTTTTCACATAGTCCCATATTTCTTGGAGGCGTTTTTCATTTCTTTTTACTCTTTTTTCTCTAATCTTGCCTTCTCGTTTTATTTCATTGAATTGATCTTCAATCTCTGATATCCGTTCTTCTGCTTGGTCGATTCATCTGTTGAAACTTGTGTATGCTTTGCAAATTTCTCATGCTGTGTTTTCCAGCTCCATCAATTCATTTATATTCCTCTCTAAGCTGTTTATTCTCGTTAGCATTTTGTCAATCCTTTTTTCAAGGTTCTTAGTTGCTTTGCATTGGGTTAAAACATATTCTTTTACCTCAGAGAAGTTTATTACCACCTACATTCTGAAGCCTGTTTCTGTCAATTCATCAGACTCATTCTCCATCCAGCCTTGTTTCCTTGCTGGTGAGGAGTTGTGATCCCTTGGAGGAGGAGAGATGTTCTGGTTTTGGGTGCTTTCACCCTTTTTGCACTGGTTTCTTCCCATCTTTGTGGATTTATCTACCTGTGATCTTTGTAGTTGGTGACTTTCGGATGGGGTCTCTTAGTGAACATCCTTTTTGTTGATGCTGAAGTTATTTCTTTCTGTTTTTTAATTTTCCTTCTAACAGGCCCCTCTGCTGTAGGACTGCTGGAGGTCCACTCCAGACTCTGCTTGCCTGGGGATCACCTGTGGCAGCTGCAGAACATTAAGGGTTGCTGCCAGTTTCTTCTTCTGTTATCTTTGTCCCAGAAGGATACCTGCCAGATGTCAGCCTGATCTCTCCTTTATGAGGTGTCTCTTTGGATATACAGGTGTCTGGGAGCTGCTTGAGGAGACAGTCTGTCTTTTATAGGAGCTCAGGTGCTAAACTGTGAGCTCCATTGTTCCATTTAGAGCTGCCAGGCGGGTACATTTAAGTCTGCTGCAGCAGAACTCATAATCGCCTTTTTTTCCCGGGTGCTCTGTCCTCGGAAGGTGGGGCTTTATGTATAAGTTCCTGACGTGCTGCTGCCTTTTTTCAGAGATGCCCTGCCCACTGAGGAAGTAGCCTAGTCACAGTCTGCCAGCAGAGGCGATGCTGAGCTGCTCTGGGCTCTGCCCAGCTGCTGAGTGAACTTCCTTGCAGTTTTGTTTATAGAAGTACACTTAGAACTCCCTCAGTAATGGCAGTCTGCCTCGGTAATGGCAGACTGTCTCTATAATGGCAGACTGCCTCAGTAATGGTGGATTGCCTCGGTAATGGTGGACTGCCTCGTAATGACGGATGCCCTTCCCACCCCAGAGCTGGACTTCCCTGAGTCCAGTTGTGCTTGCTTTGAAACTCTCAATCCAGAGCATTTCAGATTGCTGGTCTTTGTGGGGGTGGGACCCGCCAAGCCAGATCACCTGGCTCCCTGTTTCAGCCCCCTTTTTTTCAGTTGAATAGGCGACTCTATCTCCCAGGCGTTCCAGGTGCCAGTTGAAACAGCCGCCCAGATTTGTGTGAGTTTTTGTGTGGAGATCCGCTGTGCCAGCTGAAACAGCCATGCTGGAGACTCATGACGCTTTTCCACCTGGGAATCTCCTGATCTTGGAAATGCGGTGATCACTCACCCTCTGCGTTCTTGCTGGGAACTGCACTCCAGAGCTGTTCCTATTCAGCCATCTTGGATCTCCTTTTTTTTTTTTAAATTGGAGTTTTAATCTTCTTGTTAATTTGTACAAGCTTTTCATATATTTTTGATAGCAATAGCAATCTTTTTGTTTCTGTTTGTCATTTGATACTGATTGATTAATACTTTTATGGCATAAATACTTATTTCTTTTTACAGTCCTCCATCTTTTCTTTAATTGGTTTGTTTTTAAATGTTTGTGGAAGACATTATGTCACACAGCGTGTTGAGATCCTTGTAGTCATTATCTCCTTCATTCTACTGTACAACTGTGTCAATCAGGTATCGTTATCATCCCCATTTTACAGATGAATAAACTGACTCAACAAACAGCAAATTGGGAATTGAAACCATATAGCCTAAGTCAAAGCTAGCTCCCTTGAACATTTATTTAATTCTTCTTTTCTGTTGGTTGATTTTGCTCTTGGTATCCTGTGTAGGCCTTCTACCTCTAAAGATTGTGTAACCATTCACCTGTATTTTCTTTCTGTATAATTATGGTTTAATGTTTACCTAATAATTAAATGTTTTATCTCATAATCTCTGCAATCTCTTTTGTTCTCTCATCTGCAGAAACAGAATAATTGCTTGTTACTTTTTATTCATGACTTTTTCTTTGTTTTTAGAGCTGCTGCTAAATTCCTTTCTTCCTTTTTTCCCGTATTAATGCTAGTATAAGTAACTTCAACAAACATTTTCTGGGCGTGTTCTTTGTGCAAGAATCTCTGGTAGGCATTGTAGGGATACAAAAGTGAATAAGACAGAGTCTGCCTCCCCAGAAACTTGTGATGTAATGACAAAAAAGAGAAGCATGCATAAAGAGCTTTAGGGTGAACTAGGGTAAGTCCTGTAAGAGATATACATAATATAGTGAAAAAGGGGGAGGTAGAAAATAATATGAATTGGTGGAAACAATTAAGGAAGTATTTGTGAGGAAGTGAAATTTAAACCAGATCTTGAAGGGTGGGAAAGACTCAGACTATAAAAGTGGGATAATAATAGCACCATCTTATAGGACTGTTGTAAAGATCAAATGCGTTCATACATGTAAAGCATGTGAGATGTTACCTGGCATGCAGTCAAGAGGTAAGTCAATGTTAAGCACTGTTTTCACGATCACAACTTGAACAAAAGTTAGAAAAGTGCTGACTGTAGAATAAGACCTACCGAGTAGATTTTTTTTTTATCAGGCAGAATATCCCTCTGATTTTTTTTGTGTGTTAGTAGTTACACATTTCACTGTTTTCTACCTTGTTTTCACAAAGTTATCCATGTTGCATCTGAAGGAGGGCAGGATATTTCTGAAGGAAAATAAATGTAATTAACTTGGAGCCAGTTTTCTTAACTTTTATATATTATGCTTTTATTTTGAAGATTGTTTATTGGTTACTAATTAACCTTAGAAAGAGGTTTAAGAAAGTCTGAGAGTCTTAGTTAAAGATTGTAATTACAGTTAAATTTAAATATCTTCAAACAGTGACATATATGTGTATGTGTATGCCTTTTATTATTCCTAGGAACTAAAACAGTAGCTTAAAATAATATATTAGAGTAATTCCAGTTTAACTTAGATAATAAAAAGAGTTTTAAAAAATTATATTTGATACCTTTGCTGTTTTGGGTACTTGCAGGATTCTTATGGTTGGAGGTAGGACTCTGCCAGAGAACAACAGTCAACATGAGCGACTAGGAAGCAGGAAGCTTGGAGCCTATAATAGAATGTTAAGAGCAGCACTATATAGCAGTCTGGAACCTGGGACCAGGACTAGGTACAATAGATGATGACTGCCAAGCTCTTCTCCATTTAACCTTGAGAACAGAAGCCAGTCCCCAGGGCTTGGGAGAGAGCATGTCCATGCAGATGAATGTTGGTGGATGAAAGGCTAGTTGCAGCTCTTGATCTTTAGCACTTATCATAAACTGGAGTGGGACACAATGAAACATGAGACCATCTCCCCTATTCTTCTCTTCTTTCTATCCATATCCATCAGAACCACCACTTCCTCCCTCACTAGAACCAGTTTTCCCTGTATGGTTTAGGAGTTAGAAAACACACAGGACTACTTCTAGTTCATATGGCACTTTTATAGGAATAAGAAAAGCTTCCCTTCCTCAAGATACCCCATTGCTTCTGCTAGAAAATTGTCACAATAAATATACAAATCTATGTTATCTATTTGAACTCTATTCCCTTAGATGTAGAATGTGCAATCAATATGATTCTGCTATGGAAGTAAAGGCTGCTTATTGGAAAAGAGGGGAGGAGAAATTATAGATGCCATTTTTAAGAGGCTTTTACCTTTGTAGTCTTTTATCCCATCACATAACTTCAACTACCTTAATTCTCCTGTAGAGATGCAATTGACATTTTAGACTGTACAATTCTGTGTTATGCAGTGCTGTCTTGATAATTGAAGGATATTTAGTGTCCTGGCCCTACTTTCCACCTTCCATAGTAAATGCCTATAGTGTTCCTAGTTGTAGTGTCAACAGGGTGTACCCCACCCCCATTTCTAGATGCCCTCTAGAGGGATAGCATCTAGAGGGACAGTATCACTCAGGTTGTGAACCTCTACCCTGGCCTCCCTGTGCTGACCCTTTACTCCTGAAGATGCCATATAAAAAGCCTTGTTTTACAGACCTATCTTCCATGTTACCTGCTCCGTAAAGATTTCCAGTCTTCTCTTTAGACAGGATCAATTTCTCCTCTGTTCTTGTACATAGCACCTGCTAGAGAAAATCTATACTGCATTATAGTTGGGTCTCAGGGCCTGTCTTTCTATCATTCCTTCCCCCAGTAGACTTTGAACTCTTTGAAGTTGAGGATAATGATATCTTCCTGGTATCCATAGAGTCTAGCACAGTCCCTGGATCTTCCTGGGAAGATTTTTCTCCCCTTTCTCTACAAGGTCAACTGAGTGTTTTAAATCTCAGAAACGTATTTTAATTTGTGAAAGCATTTTCATAATGGAGTGCCACTTGAAATGAAACAAATGCGTTATAATTATTATTATAATTCAAAGCAGATGAGAGTTACTTACTTCTGTAATACGCCTAAAATGTTTCCTATTCAAAGAAGCATTTTCAAGGATGCCATTCTGTTGGTTTGCTGGTGCAAAGTATTATTTTAGATTAAAATTACCATGGTTTACTACAACCTAAAGGCCTAAGATAAGGTGTTTTATGATACGGTTGCTATACAGTTTACTTATCTTAAATTTAATATCACAAAGGATTATCGTTTCAAAAGAATTTTGTTACTCTGTATTTTTCTTTGTATTGCATGTTCCACTGAGTCATCCCCTGTGGCCTAAAGTAAGTGAAGAATATTTTTCTCTCTTATCAGTCTATAATGTATAAGAGTCAATTAGCTATTGGTAATGTTCACTGGTTCCTATTTAGGGAAGGTATTTTTATATTTCAATGGTTTTTTTTTTTTCTAACTGCTTTTTCCCTCTAACAAAGAGATGCATGAAATTCATCAAAACAATTCCAACTACAAAGAATGCTTGCTCACCAGAAAAGTTAATCTCTTGTAGATGGTAGAAAGATTGTTTCATGGGCAGCCAGGGTATTTTAAAGCAAGTAAAAAGTTCCCAAGCTTCCACAAATCCTCATGATAACAAACAAGAGTAATTCTTTTTGCATAGCACTATTGCCTTTTGACATGAAGTAAACAATAAGTGAGGGATTGATGAGTTGAGTGCTCTGTTGCCAATAGCTTGCTTAGGATTGGTTCACCAGTCATCTCCAAAGGCCTTTGGACAAACAGGGTAGATATTAATTAAATTTGCTAGAATATATCTTATGCTTTTCTAATAAATAGACCCTAAAATACAGTAGATAAAAGCAAGATAGAAATTTTATTCTTTCTCATGTAAAAGTCTCCATCAGTGGTCTGGAGCTGGCAATGCAGTTTCTTGGTACGATGGTTCCAGTTACTGTTGTTCTGCTGTCTATGCTATTTCCATTTTGTGGTCCCAAATAGCTGTTTTAGCTCTTACAATTATTTCCTGATTCCAGAGATCAAAGATAGAAAGAGGAACAGATGAGTACAGTATGTTCCCTTTAAGGTGATGACCCAGAAGTTGTACATTTCACTACATCTCTCAGCCTCCTATTGGCTAGATCTCACTTCCATAACATCTAGTTGCAAGGACTGGTGGGAAATGTAGTCTTTTTCACTAGGTAGTCATGTGCCAAGTTAAACAGGTGGTTATGTTACTAAATGATGTGAGGAAAATCGAGTATTTGGCCACAAGAAACAATCTCCAATAAAATGGCCTTTACCACGAATTATAGTACTGAAAGTCAGTGACATAAATTATATTTTTAAATGGGATATTTTTCTAGGGATAGGTTATATTTTCTAGTCAATTTTGTAGTCTCTGAAAGGCATTTGTTAGGTTATGCTGATGAAACTGGCTATGTCATTGTCCTTGCTTGGATTAACTGTTGTATGTGCTTGCTCAGATTATGCAGATATGAAGCCAAGAACATGCAGCCTGTTATATATTCAGGCCACTTCGGAATGAAGAAATGGAAGCTAGTATGACTTTGTTCTGAAAGTGTTGCTTTATAACTATTAAGTTGTTTCCATCATCCTAATAGCCAAAATGTAAGAAAGATGGAAGATTTCATAAGGGTCCCAAAGTTTAGGCATGTTCTTATTTTAATACTGTTAAATGTTAGTTTTCATTTCTTATTTATTTATTTATTTTTTACTTTTTTGCTCAATTTAAATTACAAAACAAACAAACAAATAAATAAACTTTAATCCCCTCTTCCTTCTCCTAGCCCATGCCTTGGCCTTCTCTCCTTCAGGTTCTACATGTTCTTTACTTCCTCCAGAAAGCTTTCTTTACCTGATACCTCAGTTGTGGATTGGGTGCCCCAAGCGTATACTACTGTAACACCAGGGATGCTATTTACTTTCTTTAACTGACTCTCTGTTTTGCCCTTGTCTGCTTATATGCTTCTATCCCCCACTAGACTCTGAACTTTATAATGGGATGCACTATATTGTTTATTCACCAATGTATCTCTTCTATGTTGCACTCAGTGCCTGAATACACATTTGTTAAACAAACGTAAAAATGAATGGGTGAAGAAAACGATGAGGAGGAAGGAAAAGCTAACAAAAAGGGAACAGAAAATAGATGAGAAAGAAGTACTTTATGTCTACCTATTTAAAACTTGTTTCTTTCTCTCTCTCTCTTTTTTTTTTTTTTTTTTTTTGAGATAGAGTCTTACTCTGTTGCCCAGGCTAGAGTGCAGTGGGACGATCTTGGCTCATTGCAACCTCTACCTCCCAGGTTCAAGTGGTTCTTCTGCCTCAGCCTCCTGAGTAGCTGGGATTACAGGTACCCACCACCATGCCTGGCTGATTTTTGTATTTTTAATAGAGATGGGGTTTCACCATGTTGACCAAACTGGTCTTGAACTCCCAAGCTCAGGTGACCTGCCTGCCTCAGCCTCCCAAAGTGCTGGGATTACAGGTGTGAGCCAGTGCACCCGGCCAAAACCTTTTCTGTCTGATCCACCCAACTGTCAGTTTTTTCGCAGTGCAGTCAGAACAGTTGTCTAGAACGCTTTGTCTCTCAGCTGCCACTTGCTTAGCATGGTAGTGATTCCTTTCTCTCTGTTTAGGTCCCTTCTTTAAGCTCATGGTGGAAAGCAGAGGCAATTTTAGGGTGTGGTGAGAGTGAGAGTGTTTCTGTGTTGGCTAAGTTGTCTGGCCAAGGTAACAGTTCCATTTCCTCCCCAAGGTATCTCATCAGCTCACTCCCAAAGAGCGCTAAGAGCCTTAAGGAGGGTTTCAGTTATGTGTTTCAACTAGGTATTATATTCTACCAGTTTACGAAAACAAATTTCCTTTGAGTATTGTCTGTATTACTAACTTAAAAATCTATCCAGTGTTTTCAGACTTGGCAAAATATATTTTACTTACGCTTTAATTTGCAGACTTTTGAAAGAAGTTGTTTGTAGGTAGACTATAATGTATCTAGTTTGGCTATGTTATTTAATTGAAATCTAAGTATTCAATAATACATTTTTATCATGATACATTCCATTATTATCTTCACCATTGAGAACACTTCCTCAATGGAATGAGACTGTTCTGTGAAATAATAAAAAATATCATTTGAATAGATAGAAAATAATTGAAAATGGGCAACTCTGTGGCAGGTAGAGAGGTACGAAGAATGGAATGGGAGAAAAACCATCACAGGGGTTATAAATTCACAGTTTTGGGGCTAGAGCCTTAATGAATAATTTAGGAAGTCAGGGACTGAGGAGATATAAAGATTCCATATGTATTATGGGATTGCAAAGCTAGAACCAGGGACCTTTGGAATCCTCTTGTGCAGTGTTCCCATTTTATAGATGAAGAGAGGGCCTAAGTGATATATCCAAGGTCACTGAGAGTGGCAGCTGTCTTATCTGCTAGTGTGCTTTTTCATTTTTGAAATTGTCATGGCTTATAGCCATGAGGCTTAATAAAATATTCATGAAGACAAATTTAAAGATGCCAAAGAGTCCTAAATTAGTCATTGATCTTTTTGCTTTAAATCTTTTTTGAAAAAAAGATAAGGCATAAATAAACTGACAGATATAAATCTGATTCATAGTGATATTTTAATTAGGAGTTTCAATTTTCAATTAGGAATTAATTTCAGTGTGTAATGAACACTAAAGAAAATGAAAAAATTTCAGAAGTATATCGTTTTCATATGAACTCATTGAATTACTTGCAGATTAAAATAATTTTTAGCCTCATTCCATGGACAAATACAATTTTAAATTTAGTAGGATTTTTTATTATATTTTAATTATTTGGAAAACATTACAATTTTGTCTCAAGTGAATTTGAACATCCAATTTCCTAGTCCCTGAAAACAGGAGATTCAAAATTTAAACCAAACTAAAATATATCACATTACATGGCTTTTTTTTTTTTAAGAAATAAAACATATTTCTGTACTAATATTTGCTTTTTAACTAAGTGGAGAAGTTATTAACTCTAAAAGTGATTTGACGTTTTTCTATTTGTTAGGGTACCTTATTAGTTCTATATTTCAATTCAGACTCCTGTGGAATTCTTTGGGGATGGTTAAAGTATGCAGCCATTGTTGGGGAAAAATTTTATCTGTAGTCAGCAGAATCTGAAACCCCAGAGTAAACTGAAATTAGAGCTGAGTAAGACTTTCTATAGTCAATATGCAACAGTGGTCTGTCACAAACATGCAAACAGTCATCTATGCTGCACTGCATAGGCAGAAACATTTATATGGATAATACAAATCTTTATTATAAACAAAAACATCTCATGCTAACTATACTGAATAAATGGCATTTCTTTTGACTGACGACAAGGGGTGAGGTGTGGGGGTATGAAGACTTACTATTTCATATTAGCAGATGTTTCCCACTTTATGGTGAATTTACTGTTGCAGCCTCCTTCACTTCAGGACTCTAACAAATGAGGAAATAAGCCAATTTCAGATTTCATTAATGTAACTCTCATTCCACTCTTCCCAGTGCCCAATTTAATCATTTTATTGAAGTAGTTGGTTTATTAGACCAGCATTTTTGGATATACTTGGCAGTATAATAGAAGCTAAATGCACAAAGATGACTAGCACTTTGATGATATTATTTATTTTACTATTTTCAGCTTGGATTGTTGCTATTGATACATATGCAGTCACTGTAATGTCAGTTTCTTTGTATGTGATCCATTTTTCTTTGGCTGCTTTTCAGATATGTATGTATATATTTTTTACAATTTCATTATAATCTTATAATGTCTAATTCTGGATATTTTTTAATTTTCCCTGCTTGGTACACATTCTATTTCCTGTTTCTGTGGTTTTATGTTTTTCTTCAGTTTTAGAAAATTCTCATATGTTATCTCATTTAGTATTATGTCTCCTCTTCATTTTTTTATTTAGGAACTCTAATTAAACATGTTTTAGACCTTCACATTCAATATTATTTCCATATTTTTATCTTTCTTTGCCATGGTTTTGTTGATATCTTCAGAGTTATCCCATTTTACTATTTTCCTCTTTAGTATTTGAAGTCAGTATTTGAGTTTTTAATTTAAAATATGTTTTTCACTTTTAAAAACTCTTTTTTAAAAATATCAGGTAATTTCTGGTAGTTCCTTATTCATACCTTAATTATTTTGCTTTCATCTTTTATTTCTTTAAACATTTTATATATATTCTTTAGTTTATAATTCTATTGAAGTCACAGGGATCTGAACCTGCTGTATGATATGTGTATCTCTCTATGGTATGAGCATGGGGAGTAAAAGTGTGAGTTGTATGTGATCAGAGTTAGTAGCTTGTTACATTTTACTTAAGCCTCATGGTAACTACAAAGCAAAAATGTATAGAAGAAGCACAAAACTGAAATAGGATTCAAAGCATACCACTAGAGGAGACTATAAACCACAAAGGAAGACAGGAACAGAGGAAGAAAGAATAAAGTAACTACAAAACAACCAGACAACAAATTATAAAGTGGCAATATGAAGTCCTTAGCTATCAATAATTACTTTGAATGTAAATTGATTAGATTTTCCAATAAGAAGACACAGAGTAGTTGAATGGATTAAGAAACAAGACCCAACTATATGCTGCCTACAAGAGACTACCTCATTTTTAAGGACACACATAGACTGATAGTGAAGGGATGGAAAAAGATATTCCACACAAATGGAAATCAAAAAACCACAGAGGTAGTTATACAAATGGTTCCTGACTTTTGATTTACTTATGAATTTTTGATGTTATCATGGTGCAAAGGCAGTGCGTATTCAGTACACTTCTTGACTTATGATGGGTCACATCCTGATAAACCCATGGTAAGTCGAAAATACTGTAAGTCAAAAATGAAGTTTTGATTTACATTGTTTACAGTATTTTCAACTTATGATGGATTTATCAGGATATAACCTTATTGTAAGTTAAGGGGCATCTGTACTTATATTAGACAAAATAGATTTCAAGTCAAAAACTATAGAGACAAAGAAGTACATTATACAATGCTAAAAGAGTATATTCATCAAGAGAATATAACTGATAAGTATATTGTACCAAAATTGAAGCACCTAAATAAAGTAAATATTAAAGGATATGAAGGGAGAGATATAATAAATTACAATATACTAATAGTAGGAAACCTCAATACCTGACTTTCAACAAGGGACAAATTATCCGGAGAGGAAATTAATCAGCAAACATTGAACTTGAACTACATTTTAGACCAAATAGACCTAACAAACTTATATAGGACATTACGTGCAACAGCAACAGCAACAGCAACAGAATGCACATTCTTTTCAACTGCAGATGGACTGTTCTTCAGAATAGATCATATATTGAGACACAGATGGGAACAGGGCCTGAACAGATATTTCTCAAAAGAAGGTATACAAATGACCAACAAAGAAAATGAAAAACATGCCCAAATCACTGATTATTGGGAAACTACAAATTAAAACCACAATGAGATATCATTGTATTAGAATGGCTGTTACCAAAACAACAGAAAAATCTGTGTTGGTGAGGATGTGGAGAAAAGGGAATTCTTACGCACTGTTGGTGGGAACATAAATTCATACAGCCATTATAGAAAACTACGCAAAGGCTCCTCAAAATACTTTGAATTATCATTTATCTAGCAATACCACTTTGGGCATATATCCATAGGAAATGAAATTGCTATGTTGAAGAGATATCTGTACTCTCATGTTCATGCAGGGTTATTCACAGTAGCCAAGTTATGGAATCAGCCTGCATGTACATCAATAGATGGACAGATAAAGAAAATGTGGTATATATGTATACAATGAAATACTATTCATTCCTTTACTATGTAGCTAGCCAAGGCAATCTTGAGCAAAAAAGAACAAAGCTGGAGGCACTGCACTACTTGCTTTCAAACTATTTTACAAATCTACAGTAATTACGATAGCATGATACTGGCCTAAATATCGTTCATTGATCAATGAAACAGAATAGAAAATCTAGAAATGAACCCATGAATTCTCAGAAAATTGATATTTGCCAAAGATACCCAAACCACACAGTGGGAAAAGGATGGTCTCTTCAATAAAAGGTGCTGGGAAAACTATGTATCACATGCAAAAGAATTAAATTGAACACTTTTTTAATCTCATACCATATGCAAAAATGAACTGAAAATGAGTTTAAGACTAAATGTTAGACCTGAAACCATAAAATGACTGGAAGAATGCTTTGTCTTGTTATGTGGACCTAGATTGCAAAGAATTCAGTATGTGGAGTCTTTTTTTGTGTGAGCATTTTTGATATTACAGCATCTTTTGATCTTCAGAATGTGATCTCTGGTCCTTGTGTTATCTTTAATCCAAGTGTTGATTGCTGGCTGCCTTGGTTGTGGATGGGTGCCACATTGCTTTCTGTGTTCATATATTATCACTTGCAGCAGGAGTAAGGAAACTACTTTATTTTACTTCAGGTTACCATAATCTTTCTTCCTCTTTTCACTAACTTTACCTTTTTTTAAGCTAGAGAATTGGTTTATGTTTGTCTTACTTTTTTTCTTGCAACTTCCAAATTTATCTCTTTTTGTTATGTCTTTCAGCCCTCCATTCTCTTTATGTACTTTCTTATAAGGCAGGTCCATTTCAAAAGCATGAGTAAAGGTATACCTGCCATTACCAATGCAGGTAGAGTAAATGACTTCTACCTAGCAAGTAGCCAGTTTGTTTCACAGATTTTTTTCTTTCTGCCACAAAAAGAAAGATTGTATATTGACAAAGATTCAATGTCATGACCTATGAGGTCTCCTCCTTTTTTCTATATCAAAAAGATATAAAGATATATCTTTACATCTTTATAAAGATATCTAACACATCAGTGTTTATGGCAGCATTATTCACAATATCTGAAAAGTAGAGACAATCTAAATATCAGTTGACAAATGAATTGA
The DNA here is from genome assembly GCA_963573385.1 of Cacajao melanocephalus. Taxonomy (NCBI): domain Eukaryota; kingdom Metazoa; phylum Chordata; class Mammalia; order Primates; family Pitheciidae; genus Cacajao; species Cacajao melanocephalus. The sequence goes on from CAUYLG010016564.1 coordinate 13,568, forward strand.
TAAACAAAATGTGGTATATATACAAAGAGGAATATTATTGAGACTTAAACAGGAGTGAAATTCTTACACATGCTACAAGATGGATGAATCTTAAAGACATGCTAAATAACGTAAGCCAGATACAAAAGGATGAATATTATACATTACCACTTCTATGCAGTACCTAGAATAGTCAAATTTATACAGATAGAAAGTACACCTAAAATGATAAAGATGGCAAATTCTATGTTGTTTATATTTTACTGCAACAGCTTAAAAGACTACATGTGAGAAAAGAGGACTTGGAGAAAATCGTATCTTGTAGGGGTCAGTATTTAGAGACTTCATTTATTCAGTCATCCAGTCATTCAATAAATGTTGATTTCCGGCTGTATATCAAGTGTGTTTTAGATACTGGGGCTAGAGCAGCGAGCAAAACACTCAACAATCCTGGTCTCCCTGAGTATTTTAGTGAAATAAGACAGGCAATAACCAAAGTAAATAAGTAAAACCTGTAGTAAGTAAGATGATGACAAGGTCTAGAGAAATATAAAGCAGAGGAGAGTAATTGGGTGAATGGAGGTCACAGCGGCTGGAGCAAACAGAAAGGAAGAGTGGGGGTGGGGCAGGAGTAGCACTGGATAAAAGGAGAGGAGGGCAGAGCTGGTCACTGAGGGCTGTGCAAGTCAGTGCAGGGAGTGGAGATTCCATTCTACGCCCAACAGCTCTAAAACAACAAGGAGATTCTTTTTTAAAAAAATCACTCTGGTTAGTGTTTGTTTTTCATTCATCATATAAAGATAGGCAAGGATTTTCTTCCCCTTTCTTCAAGGATTTTCTGTTCCAAAATTTATGCAACTATACGTTTGAAGAGACAGTGCATGCACACGTACGCCAACCCACTCAAACTCAAACAGTTCAGTGGCTTCAGGAAGCTTCTATTTGCCTAATTCACCCTTGTGCCATCCTCTAAGTATCTTCATCGTGTTTTCCTAGGAAACAGAGCTGAGGCAAAATTTTCATGGTAATGCTTAAAAGGAAAGGTAGGTGGAATCCAGGAGCAGCAAGATTGAGGGAACAAGGAGAGTGAGTTAGGGAAGGAAGAAAAGCACGCTCTGGGGGTTGCACTACTGAGCCGGCCAGGGCGCCACAAAACACAACTTGTTCTAGCATTGTTGCTGCTTGGAATAGTTTGTAAGGGAGAAGCTGGTGAGGAATTTATCTGTCAGTTCTTTCTAATTTTCTTTCTCATTGATCTTAAAGTCTTTCATAAGGAAATAAGGAATGACTACACTGCCCTTTTTTTTTAAAAAAAAAGACTCTGGAGTCTTGCTCTGTCACAGGGGCTGGAGCGCAGTGGCATGATCTCAGCTCACTGCAACTTCCACCTCCGGGTTCAAGCGATTCTCCTGCCTTAGCCTCCTGAGTAACTGGAATTACAGGCATGCCGCCACACCCGGCTAATTTTTGTATTTTTAATGAAAGCAGGATTTCGCCATGTTTACCAGTCTGGTCTTGAACTCCTGGCCTCAAGTTATGTGCCTGCCTTGGCCTCCCACAGTGCTAAGATTATAGGCGTAAGCCACCGATACTGCCCTTACTTATAGTTGGTGTTCTTCGGGTCTTCTACAGGAGAAGCCAGAGCTTCTCAAATGGGACTAGCTGGGCTGGACCTAGGCGCACGGAGCTACTGTGGCACACACCGTAACGCTGTGATGTGACCGTGTCAAGGTGGTCCTGAGGGAAGTCTGAAGGAGTTGGCAGTGTGGACTGAGGCAGTGCAGCGGTCGCTCAGGGGCTCCACAGAACAAGTGGCGAAGACTCGGCAGTTGGGGACAGGGGACAGGTGAATCTTAGAGGAACATAAATACACCTCGCATACCAGGCCTCTTTCTAAATAAATAGAAGCATCCTTTTGGAGAAGGTAATAAAATAGTAGTAGTAAACAAATATGCAATACTTTATAGAGTGTTCATCTCACTTCCATTCCATGAAAGCCTGGGGAGGTGCGTGGTATTATCTTCCTTTTCATCAAGAACTTGAGACCCAGAGATGCGAAATGCCTTGCTATAGTTAAGAGGTATAGTAGTCTTCAATTACAGCCTTTCATATTATTCCTTTAAGGAAATAGATGTTCCTTCTGAATCTACGCTTGTGCATTTTTAAAAGAGGAGAAGATGAAGTACCTTTCATTTCATTTCCGTAAAATGTTATTTCAAAAGATCCAGAAAGGCTTCTGATGCCAAATTCTGCTGAACTACCAACAAGCCAGAAATTTAACCATTAAAGAGTCATCTCACTTCCTCTTTGGTTCTCTCTTCTCCTCTCCCCTCCCCTCCAATCCCACCAAGACGGAGTCTTGCTGTGTTACCCAGGCTGGAGTCCAGTGGTATGATCTTGGCTCTCTACAACCTCCACCTCCTGGATTCAAGGAATTCTCCTGTCTCAGCCTTTTGAGTAGCTGGGATTACAGGTGTCTGCCATCACGCCCGGCTAATTTTTTTGTGTTTTTACTACAGATGGTGTTTTGTCATGTTGGCCATGCTGGTCTCAAACTCTTGACCTCAAGTGATCCTCCTGCCTCAGCCTTCTTAAGTGCTGGAATTATAGGTGTGAGCCACTGGGCCTGACCTCTTCTCCTCTTTTTAGATGCAGCCATCCAGTCATTCATTTCTTCTTCTCTTTTTTTTTTAAATTCAGTCCTCGTGGAGACTGCCAAAAATTGCCAATGCCGAATATATTTCAAGTTGTCATGGCAGGGTGTTGGGAAAAGTTTTCAATGAGCAGTAACCGCGCTTCAGATAACCCTCATTTGTGTGATACTGCCACTGCGCAAAGCTCAGTCATTTGTTTCTTAGAGGAGGGATGGTTCATTTGCTGGTGCTGGGAAGAATACAGTGAGTTCTGGGTGGGGACATGGGAGGACCAAAGTAAGAAAAACGAAAATAGAAACCTCTAAAGGCAATTTCCTACCTTCATGATTTTGACTTTGGGCCCTGATTCCAGCACTCAAGCCTTCTCTGGAGTTTGTCCAGACTTCTCCGTTCGAGCAGAGAACATTTCAGAATTGCTTTTGAATATGCTGGTCTAACTTGCAGAGCTTCTGGCTCGGATGCTTGTAGGAGAGGACTCCAGAGCCTTGTCCCGGCTACACTGAGCCCGCAGGTTTCTGCACGTGAGGAATGGTGCTTTGTTACTGAATAGAATTTCCATGTTGCTGGTCATTCTTATAAGGGACCTGGAAGCCTCAGCCATTGAGATGCCCTTCTCCTACTTCCCAAACAAGTGATAGGAAATGTGTTCAGATAGCGCTTAAGACAACTGCCATGGTTTCTACAGACTACTTGTAAACTGGCCTCTTTTACTGGCCATTTTCTTCCTCCTCCTTAAACATTCAGTAGTCTCTGCTTTGTTCTGTGGATCTTGGAAGTCAGATTCTAGCACAGGCTTGGGAGTACAGTATCACATTCTCCATTCAGATAGCTAAAATTTAGATTCTCATCTTCTCATAGATCCCCTAATTTGCCAAAATGTAGTTCCTTTGCTGAATACAGCAAAATGACATCATTTATGTTGCCTGCTCAGAGTTGCAAAATTGTTGCTTAGCCAGACGAAAAAGAAAGCAAGCAAGGGAGAAAGAAAAACGAAACAAAAAAGCTCCCAGGTTTTTAGATAATGTAGACATTCTGTGAAATATTCATAATTCGGGGCAGCATTTACCAAGAGCTCAAGCAAACAGTGAACATGCTGAGTTGGCACCGGTTGGAGAAGTGTGAAGATTTTTATAAAAGCTTTGGAAAGCCCAGTATTAACCTGTTTTTATTATTTTTATTGGCTCCCTTGATGATAGACAAACAGGCCTAACCTGGGGCCAACAGAATCAGCAGGAAATTTAGGTCACGGATAGTTACATTTTAAAAACTCTGGGTTTTTAGAGGCTGCTCGATCATTGTAATTGATTGATGATAACATGACAAGAGGTCTTAAATCATTAAATGTGGCCAGATAAAGACGAATGGCTGGCGGTTTTATTGGATGCGTCGCTCCCAGTAACCTGTGGTGTTCTGTTCTGCTCTCTGAAGAAGTCACCGGTCCCTCGTTTCGTGCAGCGTATGGCCCAGCTGGCCCGTTTACAGAAAACAGCCTCTTCAACTTGGCAGTTCTGCTTGAAGCACAGCATAACATCATTTCCCAAGAGATGGGAAAAAAACATTACAAAAAAGGTTATATCTACCCTAAAACATATGCGTGTTTTAAACTGAGCATCCATTGAAAGTTGTTCTTTCCATCCTCTGAAATCAAGGCCTTTCCCTATCTCCCTAGCCAAACGTACTTGTAGCTGAATTAGATTATTTGATGAGTCCTGTAAGCTTCTTACGTTTTCCTGCTCTTATTTTGGATAAATGCTAATCTGTAATAAGAACTCTAAGTAGATAGCTCTGTTCTTCCCAGGACACAGGAAATATGGCCGGGTTTAATGGCATTTTAAAAACTTTTTATGGAAGTAAATATAATATAGAAAAGTACAGCTCAATGAATTTTTACTAACTGAAGACAGCTGTGTAATCAGCACCCAGCTCAACCTGGAAGATTACCAGCAACCCTGGAAGCCCCTCTTTTGCTCTCTCCCGGTTACTCCCTCCCTCTAAGGAGTAGGGACTTCTGAAAACCTAGATACATTTCCCCTGGCTTTTGTATTTTACAGGGATATAATTATATATTTTTTCTGGCTTCTACCATTATACATTATGTTTGTGAGTTTCATCTGTATTATTGTTTTATGCAATGACAGAACATTTTTTCTCATTGTTATATAGTATTCCATCGTGTGAATATACCAGTTTTTTTCTCCAGTGGCATTTTTAATAGAAGAGAAAGTTTGTAGAATGTTTTCAGCTCCTCAAGGACTTCACTATTTCTCACTACCAGAGAATCGCATACTCCACAGACACAGAATGTCAGCTGGTGCCCCTTATAGGGATACGTTTTGGGAAACATGCTGATACTTTGAGCTTAACCTTTGCGTTTTTTTTCATCTGCTTATTCTCTCCATTAAGTCTTCTGGGTGCATTCTTCTACCTTTCCTGCCTCTCACACTTGCCGTTATTTTGCTCCTCACTCCAGAATCCTTCAATTAATTCTGTTCTCTTTTATTTTCCTGGGCTTAGACATCCTCCTTTCTGAAATATTTGTATCTGTCCTATTCTTACATTTTACACCAATTTTGTCCTCTCTGTTTTTTCCTTTGAAACACCCCCTCCTTTTCTGAACCTCCATCTAAAAATCTTGGAATAATTCTAGACTCTTTTGCTTACACTTCATATTCAGTCCATCAACAAACCACTGCCTTTAACTTCAAAATCTTCGCAAATTTTACCAGTTCACATTACATTCAGTGCTCCTTCCCTGATCCAAGCCCCCTTGTTTCTCACTTTGTTTATTGAAATTACTTCCTGTCTCCCTTGTCCCTCTAGTTTATTCTCTTCACCATAGCCCCAGTGAGAAGCCTTTTAAAACAAGATCATACCCTTTGACTTCCATGTCAGAAGAAGTGCAGAAGTTCTAACAATGGGCTGGCTACACCGCCCTGAATGATCTGGCCCCTTCTCTGCCTTGTGTCTTACCACTCTTCCATTTCCATTGCTAAAAGAATTAAATCTATCTTGACAATTTCCATAACATTGATCTAGCACCCTCTCCCTTCTTCACATCTGAAGCTAATGCCATATTTCCAGTCTGTCATCTTTAAATCAGCTGCTCATGGAGATCATTTCTTCCCTGTTAGATGACTTCAGAATCTGATTCTTTTTCATGCATTTGTGTGTGTGTGTGCATATCTCTTACATGTATCCCTTCCTTTTTCATATAGTGGTAGCTTCACATAAAAAAATTCTGCATTTGGCCCCTCCCTCCCCCCCTCCAAAAAAAAAAAAAAATTCTGCACTTGCACAGCATATACTGAGTTCACAGAACTTATGGCCACCGGCCCAGGGGCACTGGCTGTCCTAGGCTCCAGCCAGCTGTCACTAGGGCTTGGAAAGAGGGTGGTCATGACATGGTGATATCCTAGATTGGAAAATCTGCCTTAATATTTGTGGCACATAGTATTTATGTGCCAAGGGGGTGGGGGGGGGAAATCTGGTTTCCCTCCACTGGAGGTTTTAACCTTGACTAAGACTTTGGGCCAGTCATGTACCTTACCAGGGAAGTCTAAGTAGTCACAAGTCAGTAGATTACCTCTGATATGTGAAGTTTCCCTGCTACTGCTTCTGTTCTCATGTAATTTATATATCATCATATAAGCTAGGTTCCTTAACTATTTGTCCTAGTCAGATCCTCATCATAATCATCCTTGGCCCAAGGATCTGGATTCCTCTTCCCTGCAAACTCTAGCTTTCCTCTGTCTGGGAAGCATTGGAGAGGAAATTGTGTAGTAGACTAGATGTATATTTTGAAGAAAAATGGTATTGGGTTGGATTCCAGCTCAAACATTCACCAGCTGATATCTTTGACAAGTAACCTTTTCAAACTCAATTTCTTCCTCTGTAATAGTAATAACCATATTACAGGGTAATTAGGAGGATTAAATAAGATAATCTACAATTATATCTTTATAAATGTTTACTTTTTTTTCTTTTTCTAATGTGAGCTACTTCATTGTAGAGACAAGTATGATTTCAATACCAACTGTATTCAAAGGGCGGAGCTAGTTCCTGGAGATGGAATGAAGAATAAGATGAGGTTCTTGCTATCAAGGATTTTTCACTCTCAGAAGAGAGCTAGATATGAATAGATCATGAAATTTAGGGTGATAAAAGCCATGGTAAACAGAAATAGAGACTTCTTTGGGATTGCAAAATAGGTACATTTAACCCATGTAGGGAAGGTCAGAGAAGATAATGCTTAGGTTGAATCTCAAGACAAAGTGAAGAGGGAAAAGAACATTCTAGGCAGGAAGATTTGCATGAACAAAAGCACAGAGGCAAATGCAAGTAGTTCATCAAAGTTTAATTGTAATCGGTGAGGAAAGAAGTTGTGACTGTTGAGGCTAAGCAGTTAATTGGAGCCAAGAAGATAAAAGGAATGCATATCTCATGTTAAGGGCTTTGTCTAGAGGACTTTATTTAACATTAAATAATTTTAAGTGGATCAGTTTTTTATTTTAGAATGAGGTATATTGTGGCTAGGGATGATGGTAGTTACAACTTAAGTGGTAGCAGAGAAATGGATAAGAGGAGATGGATAGATAAAAATCATCAGGACTTGGCTGATTTGATGTGGCAGGGGCAAGGGAGAATTCTGGGAGAGTTCGAGTTTATGACTTGGTCAACTGGAAGAGTGATGGTACCAAACAATTGTATAGGATATAGAGGAATAAGAGGAAATTTGGGGGCACAAATCTTGATTTCAGCTTTAGACACATTGAATCAAATTTACAGGTGAGATATATAAGTGGAGAAGTCCAACAGGTAGTTGGCTGGGTTTAGAGCAAAGAAGAGAAATTTGGCTGGAAATATATATTTATGTGTTACATTAGTATGAAGATTAAAGTACTATACCAAAAGAAGCAACATACACAACATAGGGACTCAAACAAGATAGGTTATTTCACTTTCACATTGCAGTCTAGAAATAGTTGGATGGTCCAGTCCACATGCCACTCAAAATGTGGTCTTCATTATTTGTGCTAGAACTACCTATTCTTCCACTTGGAGGTTTTAACCTGGACTGTGGTTCTGGCGCCAGTCATGTACCTTACCAGGGGACTCAAAGGAGCTACAAGAGCAGAAGCATTGACATCAACCTGGAAATTTGTTAGAAGTGCAGAATCTTTAGGCCCATCCCAGACCTAATGAATTTATTATTATTATTTTTATTTTTATTGTACTTTAGGTTCTGGGGTACATGTGCAGATCATGCAGGATTGTTGCATAGGTACACACATGGCAATGTGGTTTGCTGCCTCCATCCCCCCGCATCACCTATATCTGGCATTTCTTCCCATGTTATCCCTCCCTGACCTCCCCACCCATCCCGCTGTCCCTCCCTTGGCCCCCACAACAGACCCCAGTGTGTGAAGCTCCCCTCCCTGTGTCCATGTGTTCTCATTGTTCAACACCCACCTATGAGTGAGAACATGCGGTGTTTGATTTTCTGTTCTCATGTCAGTTTGCTGAGAATGATGGTTTCCAGGTTCATCCATGTCCCTACAAAGGAAACGAACTCATTGTTTTTTGTGGCTGTATAGTATTCCATGGTGTATATGTGCCACATATTTCTTGTCCAGTCTATTGCTGATGGGCATTTGGGTTGGTTCCAGGTCTTTGCTATTGTAAGCAGTGCTGCTGTGAACATATGTGTGCATGTCTCTTTATAATAGAATGATTTATAATCCTTTGGGTATATACCCTGTAATGGGATTGCTGGGTCAAATGGAATTTCTATTTCAAGGTCCTTGAGGAAGCGCCTAATGAATTTAAATGAGCACACAGGGAACTAATCTTCCTTCTATCTTGTTTCTCAGCCTTCTCTAACAACATGGTTGAAGCTGATTACAACCACTTTATCTGTATTTTAGCTGTGGAAAGAGGAAAAGAGAATAGGAAATAATGACCTTTCTTTGCAGGATTTGATATCCTTAAATTGATAAATATTCATATTTACTGTGTTAGAAATTGATAATTAGAAAATTTAAAAATATTTATTCTCTCTATATATTTTATTGCCTTTTAGGTTTGGGGGTACATGTGAAGAACATGCAAGATTATTGCATAGGTACCTACATGGCAATGTGGTTTGCTGCCTTCCTCACCATCACCTATGTCTAGCATTTCTCCCCATGTTATCCCTCCCCAACTCCCCACCCACCACTGTCCCTCTCTTGGCCCCCCAGCTGAGACCCCAGTGTGTAATGCTCCCATCTCTGTGTCCATATGTTCTCATTGTTCAACACATGCCTATGAGTGAGAACATGTGGTGTTTGATTTTCTGTTCTCATATCAGTTTGCTGAGAATGATGGTTTCCGGGTTCATCCATGTCCCTATAAAGGACACGAACTCATCGTTTTTTATGGCTGTATAGTATTCCATGGTGTATATGTGCCACATTTTCCTTGTCCAGTCTATCATTGATGGGCATTTGGATTGGTTCCAGGTCTTTGCTATTGTAAACAGTGCTGCAATGAACATACATGTGCATGTGTCTTTATAATAGAATGATTTATAATCCTTTGGGTATATACCCAATAATGGGATGGCTGGGTCAAATGGAATTTCTATTTCTAGGTCCTTGAGGAATCACCACACTGTCTTCCACAATGGTTGAACTAATTTTCACTCCTACCAACAGTGTTTGCTTCATAATATAAAATATTTTATGAAGTGTAACTGTTTCCAAAACAAAAACGTACATGAGAATGACATTTGTTTATATTTTTGAAAATATTTTTAATGTTTTACTGAGTAGAAAACAGCTGGGTTCTTATGTTTACTTCCACATTCAGTAGGCTGCTATATATTGTTTTGGTTGAAAAATATGAAAAATATCAAGCCTCATGCAGACGTATAGTTGGAAAATATAAAAAAGCAATATTGTTATGGCTTTTTTATATGTTTGTGTGTATCCTTTTTTGATACTGTACCTAAATTCTACAAATAGTGATTTCTTGAAGGTAAGTTGTAATGTATCATTGGAAACCCTATCAATAAGCTTTTTGTACCCTTTTACATTAAAATTCACTGGTCTACATTGTATTTTGGATGAATCTTTTGCCTATGCTTGATATTCTTACATCATGCATTGGTCATTTGGAAAACATTGATTCACCAAATTATACAGATGTTCCAAATGTTGACAGATTTTATTATGCAATTCAAAAAAATCACATTTAATGTCACCACTGATCTCATCAGAAAAGTTTTAAAGAATAGATCATCTGGAAGTGGCGTATATAAGTTTTCCAGAATTCAATTTTTTGCCAGAATTTTGACATTGACAGTAAGTATGTCAGTTGTTTTCCTTGAAGGAACAGACTCATTTTGTTCATTTTGGAGAAAATGTGTGCCAAATAGCCAAGTCTTAAAAATTGTAACTTCTCTGTCATTCTTTCAAGTAACAATGCCACCACGTGAAAGAAGCAATTACTTCAGTACACAGCTCAAACAACGGCACAAGTGCTTTTTCTAGAGATAACCATCGTCCTTAGTATGTAGCAGAAGTGCTTCATACATATTCCCATTTTGTCATGCACAATATTAAACATTTAGGATTGAAAGTCCATAAGATTAATAATTTTGTCCACTTTATCAAGAGCTTTTTTTTTTTTTTAATCGGAGTCTCACTCTGTTGCCCAGGCTGGAGTGCAATGATGCGATCTTCAGCTTACTGCAACCTCTGCCTCCCAGGTTCAAGCAATTCTCCTGCTTCAGCCTCCCAAGTAGCTGGGATTACAGGCATCCGCCACCACCCCTAGCTAATTATTGTATTTTTAGTAGAAGCAGGGTTTCACCATATTGGCTAGGCTGGTCTCTTGGCCAGGCTGATCTCGAACTCCTGACCTCGTGATCTGCCTGCCTCAGCCTCCCAAAGTGCTGGGATTACAGGTGTGAGCCACCATGCCCAGCCATATCAAGAGCTCTTAAGTGAAACTGGCTTTTACAAAGTTCAACTGTGAGTACATAGCCTAGTGGTAAAGAATTCAATGACTATTACTTTGGAGCCACTGCCTTTATCTGTGTTGTTATTAGCAAATTTACCCACCATGCTTTTGCACTATTAGTGCAAGTGACAGCACAGTAAAAAAGGTAAAGAATGTATTAACATTATTACAAAAATAATTTTGACCTCATGGACCTCTTGACAGAATCTCTGGGATCTCAGGTATCTGTGGACCAAAGTTAGAAAACTGCTGTCCTCCTATATAATTATTCTGAATCTGATAAATACTGGCTTATGAGATTACATTGTTTTGAACTGACTGTTCTAGGTAAAATTGTTAAGTAGCAAGCTGTAAATTCAGTGTGTCTCTATGCCTTTCCTCTCCATCACATCCCTGAAGACATGCACTGGATCCCTAGTGGTACAGGCAGAATGGGTACGGCTGAATTGCCGATTCATGCATGCTATTGCTTGTTCGTTTAATCGTTCAGCAAGTATGTATTGAGCCCTATGTCTTAGTCTGTTTTGTGCTGCTACAACAATACCTGAGATTGGGTAATTTATAACAACTAGAAATTTATTGGCTCACAGTTCTGGAGGCTGGGAAGGCCAATATCAAGGTGCTGGCATTTGGTTAGGCCTTCTTGCTGCGTTATCCCTTACAGAAAGATGGAATGGTCAAGAGAGAGCAAGAGAGGGCTGAACTTGCTGCTTTATAACTGCCCCAATCCCACCCATAAGGGTAGAGCCCTTATGACCTAATTATCTCTTAAAGGTCCCACTTCCTTTTTTATTTTATTATACTTTAATTTCTGGGGTACATGTGCAGACCATGCAGGTTTGTTATATAGGTATACACATGCCATGGTAGTGGTTTGCTGCATCCATTGCCCCTTCATCTACATTAGGTATTTCTCCTAATGCTATCCCTCCCCAATCCCCCCACCCCCTGCTATCCCTCACTCCCCAGGCCCCAATGTGTGACGTTCCCCTCCCTGTGTCTGTATGTTCTCATTGTTCAACACCTGCTTATGAGTGAGAGCGTGTGGTATTTGGTTTTCTGTTCTTGTATAAGTTTGCTGAGTATGATGGTTTCCAGTTTCATCCATGTTTCTACAAAGGACATGAACTCATCTTTTTTTCATGGCTGCATAGTATTCCATGATATATGTGTGCCATATTTTCTTTATCCAGTCTATCATTCATGGGCATTTGGATTGATTCCAAGTCTTTGCTATTGTGAACAGTGCTGCAATAAACATACATGTGCATGTGTCTTTGTAATAGGATGATTTATAATCCTTTGAGTATATACCCAGGAATGGGATTGCTGGGTCAAATGGTATTTCTATTTCTAGATCCTTGAGGAATCGCCACACTGTCTTCCACAATGGTTGAAC
>CAUYLG010016567.1:0-42671 GCA_963573385.1 Cacajao melanocephalus
AAAAACTATTTACAACAAACCCACAGCCAATATCATACTGAATGGGCAAAAACTGGAAGCATTCCCTTTGAAATCTGGCACTGGACAAGGATGCCCTCTCTCACCACTCCTATTCAATATAGTATTGGAAGTTCTAGCCAGAGCAATCAGGCAAGAAAAAGACATAAAGCGTATTCAATTAGGAAGGGAGGAAGTCAAATTGTCTCTATTTGCAGACGACATGATTGTATATTTAAAAGGAAACTTTTAAAGTATTTTTCTGTTTTTCCCACAGTGCCCTGCTCATAAAAAGAAATTAATTAGACAACATAGGCACAGGGTTTAACCCACTGCCTGGTATATAGTAAGTGCTCGATAGATGTGTGATACCCTCAAATGGTTCTTGATTGATATCTGTACCTCCATTGCCACTTCCACTAATGGGCTGCATATGGTGTCCCTGTGAAGAAAGGTGTTCTCCTTTCGGGTCCACAAGGGGGCATAGTTTTAAGGGAAAGAACTTCCCAGCACCATGCCCCCGGCCCATCTCTCTCCATTGGGGAGATTTAACTGTCTTTGTTTAAATTTTCACGCACGTGGGAAGAACCAAAGGTCAGTCACTCCAGTGGAAGTTTCAAGGAACTCCTTTCATTGGCCAGAGGCTTGGAGAAGGTGGGGGTTCCTCCCAGGTTAAAAGTCCCCTTCTTCCACACCCCTTTGGACTCCACGTTTGGATCCCCTTCCACACACTCTCTCTTTCGTGTGGAAGTTCTCTTCCTTCTTCTCCTTTTTTTTCTCTTTCCCTACCTAAATAAAATCACTTTTCTGCAACAGTGTTTGGGATCCGGTATTTACTTTGCGAGTGCACCTGGTCCCCTCTCTCATTCTTGAGAGAGCAGGAGACCAAGAACCTTGGAGAAATGTCCTCTCAGGGGAGCTAAGGGCCTCCCTGAGCTCCTGAACCCCAACACCTGGACATTCATTTAGCCTTAGCCTTGGAGCCTTCATGAGCCATTAGGTTGGCAAAACTCAGTGAGTGACCATTGGTCTTATCCACACTATCTGCTGCTGCCCACCACTCACCACTGCAGCCCTCAGGACAGGCTGCATCATTTTCAGGGCCTAGTGCAAAACAGAAATGTGAGGCCTCTTGCTAAAATGGTTAATTTCAAGACAGTGAGAGTAGAGCATTAAACCAAGCATGGGGCTCTTCAGAGTATGGGGACCTGTACCATGGCACAGGCTATGTTGCACACACATGAGGCCAGCCCTGCTAGCCATCCTACTTTCCTTGTGCTGTGCTCCAAGTTCCTGGGATAAGACGCAGGAAAAATCCACATGGGGAAACCACATATCAAACGGTTCTAGACTAACTTACCAAAATGCAGTTCTCCAAAAATGGATTCATTGAATGGCCAACTATCCAAAAACCAAATTTTTGATATCTGTCTTTTATTTTTTATTTTGCCATGGCTTTGCCCTTGCCCAGGCCCTGCCGAGGCCCCTTCCTGTGCCTACATCTACACTCTCATCTTCTCACTTCCCAGGTCTTAGCAAATTAAACTATAAAGGCAAGGCTGGATCTTTTTTATGTCCCTTCCCCCCATGTTCTGATTTCTTTTGAATCAGTCATGGTTTTTTGGGGGGCTGAGATGAGCAGCCACATGACCATTCCATACTTCACTCACAGGACAGTCAGATGATAGAGATCAGTAAACATTCAAGAATTAAAACCTGAAGGCCAGGCATGGTGGCTGATGCCTGCAATCCCGGAGCCTTTGGGAGGCTGAGAAGGGAGGATCACTTGAGCCCAGGAGTTTGAGACCAGCCTGGGCAACATAGAAAGATCCTGTCTCTACAAAAAAAAGGTAAAAGTTTAGCCAGGTGTGATGGCACACACCTGTAGTCCAAACTATTCAGGAGGCTGAGGCAGGAGGATTGCCTGGGCCCAGGAATTAAGTTATGATTGTGCCACTGCATTCCAGCCTGGGTGATGGAATGAGATCCTGTCTCGAAAAATAAATAAATAAATAAATAAATAAATAAATAAAAGCTATAAGTAGGGGATGTCATAGTTTTAAAATCATACTTTTACCCTGCTCGTGGATAATATAAAACTGTAGGACAGTCTAACTCTATTTCTTCAAACACAATAAACATCATTTTGTAGTCTATCTCTGATACGTCCAACATCTAAAGTCTTTGAGGGTCTGCTTCTGTTGTTTTCTCTTTCTGTAGGCTCCTGGTCATGGTCTCTTATTTCCTTGTGTGTCTGGTAATCTTCATATGCTAGTTGTTGTATTTGAAAAACTATTTGTAGTAACAGTTTGAAGCCCAGAATAAAGTTATATTTCTTCAAAGAGAGAATTTGTATTTGCTTTAGTGACAATCCTGAGGCACTGCTAGTCTGGGGCAAATTTACATTTATTAATTAAGTTTTTCTAGACAGTATAAATGCAAGCTGCAGCTCTCCAAGGTTCATATGTGGTCTACCTTTATTCTGCAGGTATAATCATTTGGAGCCCTAGTTTTCTGTGGGGAGCATTTCCTACCAGACTTCTCACATTCTATTGTCTCTGAGATATAATTGCTGTCCCTCTTGACCCACAAGGCTTTCAATATTAAAGTTAAAATTTTCTGGCATGGAAAAATGCCCTAAACTCATCTCTCTACGTTCTCACTGTCACTTCGTTTTTGCCTAACAATACTACCTTGTTAGTGGTTCTTTACTGATTTTAAGAAGATTTTTAAAAAACATATGTTTCTGATTTTCAGTGACTTCAACCATTATAAGAAACCCAAAGTATATCACATGCAATTCTCTCATTGTGCTTTGAAGTAGGCAGGTAGACTGGGAGGCTAAAACTATACATATTTTATAGATGAGAAAACTTCTCAAAGTTACTTGCCCAGAGCCACACAGTGAATTAGTGACAGAGCTGGAAAGAGAAACCAGGCTTCACATGTTACCATCACATTCTCAAACGATGGAGAAGTATTATTTTCCCTACTTGTGCCAAATGCTGGGACTGTGGCCTTTGGTTGCTCATGCTTTTCCTTCCATCTTCTGTCATCATTTTACAGTCTGTCTTCTCCCAAGGGAAAACCCTGTTTTGTTCATTTTGTCTTTGTAGGAGACCCCTAGAAAAAGAGTTTTTTGCAAAGCAGTGGTGTCAAGATTTCTAGTTCTCTCCTTTCCTTTCTGCCAAAGAACCCCGGTCACTCCTTGGATGTTGCTTTACAAACAGGGAGATGGTCATGCCAGTTAGAATGGCGATTATTAAAAAATCAGGAGACAACAGATGCTGGAGAGGATGTGGAGAAATAGGAACACTTGTACACTGTTGGTAGGAGTGTATAAGGTGTAATGAAGGCTTTTTTTTTTTTTGTGCTTTCTGCATATGGCTGGCCAGTTTTCCCAGCACCATTTTTTGAATAGAGAATCCTTTCTCCATTGCCTGTTTTTTTCAGGTTTGTCAAAGATTAGATGGTAGTAGATGTGTGGCATTACTTCTGAGGCCTCTGTTCTGTTCCATTGGTCTGTATCTCTGTTTTGGTACCAGTACCATGCTGTCTTGATTACTGTAGCCTTGAGGTATAGTTTGAAGTCAGGTAGCATGATGCCTCCGGCTTTGTTTTCTGTTTTTTGCTTAGGATTGTCTTGACTATGCAGGCTCTTTTTTGGTTCCATATGAAGTTTAAGGTCAGGTTCGTATGTGGAAATTTTTAAGAGTTGATCTCGTAGAAGTAAAAAGAAGAGTGCTTACTAGAGGCTGGGAAGGGCAGGAGGTATGGGGGATAGAGAGAAGTTGGGTAACAGATACAAAATTACAACTAGATAGGAAGAATAAGTTATAATGTTCTGTAATGCTGTAGGGTGACTATAGTTAACAATAATTTATTGCACATCTTCAAATAGCTAGTAGAGAGGATTTTGAATGTTCTCAACACAGAGAAATGATAATTGAGGTGACACATATGGTAATTATCATAATACGATCAATACACATTATATACATGTTTTTAAAGTATACTGTTCCCCATACATATATATAAATTTTTATACATCAAGTAAAAAATGATAATGAATGGAATTTATTTCATTGACATTCGTAATTTTTCTGTAGGTTTTCTTACAAGAAGATCTTTATATTTTTATCTTATTAGGGAGTTAAGAGAAACTTAGGAATCTTGTGCTCTACATTATATTTTAGGAAAATCTAATATTTTGAAGTAGTACATAGTTTTTCTGTGTTGGATAGCATTTGTTGGATCTGTTTTTTACCTAAAAAGCAGCTATTTTTAATAGCTTGCCGCTCTTTCATGATTTGCTGTTTTGGAAAACTGTATTCCCATGGAAATTAACATCCACAAGGAAAATTTAGGAGCAGTACATTCACTTTATTTTGTATTACATGGTCGTTCATTGCTTGTTTCATGTGAACATTATTTTATTCTGGCATTTTGTAGACAGGTCTGCTCTGCACACAGAAATGTGGTTCTTCTCTGTCTATCTGACATGCATTCTCTCTTCTTTTCTCCTTTCTTTTTTCCTTCTTCTCTTGGGACATTTCCTCTTGTGTCATTCTTTTGCTCTCTTTTATTCTTGTTGCCTCTCATCTCCTTTCCCTTAATTTCTCCTGCTTCCTTTGGCCTTAATCCCAGCTGGCAGAAACCTCCTTCCTGGGTCCAACCATCCATGCTCACCCAGCAGAATCACTCCTTTCTTGGCCCTGCTCCCACCCCACCCAGCAGGATTTCTCACTTAAGCAGAAAAACGGTGGGGGTTGGGAGGAGATCAGCCCAACTGCCTCTGAGTTGGCAAAGTGCCTCCCCTTGTTTTTCCCTCCCTTTGAATCTTCCCACACTCTCATCAACAGCCTGGCTTGGCACTCTCCCCAACCCCCTTCCTTACTCCCCCATCCTAGCCCACCAAACCCAGGCAGAAGAGCTCATTTTCTTTGCTGGATGCTGTAGTCAGCATGTCTGCTTTCCGTGTGGTCCTAGACTGTACTGCTCCCTGCCAACCAGCCACTGTCCTGTGGCTGCCTGCAGCCTCAGCCACTTTGTGCTATGGCTGTTGTTCCACGGCACTAGCATCTTGCATTCCAGGGTATAAGCAACAGGAAGAAAGAGGGAGCAGTTCACAAACCCACTGTCCCAGTTACCCAAGTAGCTTTGGCTACTACCAGTAGCACATTCCAGGATGAAAGGCGCAGCAGTCCATAAAATGGATGTAGTTGGTTGGGCTTGTCATTAGTGCATCAGTAGAGGGGACTGGAGCACTTCTGCTGCTGGTTCTAGCCAAGAACACCAGGCACATGAGGATTAATTTATCCATCCCTGCTCTTAAATTCGTAAGCCTCAGCTTACTGATACTCAATGATGCATTCTTACATACACGATTTAAATTACATGTAGTTGCATCAACACAATGTTCATATGTTCATCTTCAATATTTGTTTCTAAGAGATTAGGAAAAGTGGAACTGGAACCCCAAGAGATGCCTGTGTCTTTGTGTAGTTGTAGAAGGCAGTACTGATCATCGACTTCTCTGGAATACTAGGAGCTAAGAGACAAGAAATTTATATTCTTCCTATGGCAGGAAGACCTCTTGATCAGACTCTCCTTTCAGAAAGGCAGAAATAAATCTTAGCTCTGAGTCATCCAGGACCAAATTCCTGGAAGTTGTGAGCCCCTTTAAAATCCATTTGGTCAATGAATGTTGAGGATGTCTCCACACCAAGCCCACTGCTAGGCATGAAGTAGGAATTCAACAGTGAGCAGACAGATATGGCCACTACCTTCTTGGGACTTAAGAGTCTAACTGCAAAAATCAGTTTGTAATTGCCAACAATGTTATATGTTATTAAATTTTATTTTAAAATGCCCATGGTATGAAGAAAAGACGACACAGAAGTTTCAAGTTAGACAGATGAAATCTGAAGGACTACTAGACCATAACTGTTTTATTACTCAAGGAGAGGATGTTAAATTTTTTTCTGAATAGTTGGAATTCTGAGTATTTATCCTCATTGCAGAAACGATGCCTTTCAGAAGGAAACATTCCTTTTTAGATCCAGAAGTAACCCTAGAGATTATCTGCTCTAAACCCCTCATTCTACAAGAGGAAATTGAGGCCTCAGGAAAGATGAGTATGTTGCTCAAGATAATGTATCTAACCATCAGCAGAACCCTAGGAAGAACACAAGATGCTTTCTCTAAGTCCTATGTTATTTCCAAGATATCACGCTGCTGTTTTCCCCCATTTTGAAAATAACATCTTATATACATTGCTTCTCAGAGACAGCAGACACTGAACTGTGTTCAAAATGTTCCACAAAACAGAAAGAGCTGGCTTAAATTCAGCCTCTGCCAATTACAAACTATGTGGCTATGAGAAACTTAATTTCTTCTGATTCCCAGTTTTTTTCTATAAAATGGGCTTAAATTATAGTATAATTTTGTACATATATACATGCATATATATGCATAGCTATGAACATAGATATATATAAATGTGATATGTAGATATCTATGTATGTAGACATATTTAGAGATCTATGTGTATGGATGTATGTAGATATGTATATAGATTGCATATGTATATGTGTATGCAAAAATGGTTGGGTTAATAGAGAATATACTTAGAGTACTTAGGATGGTATCTGGCACATCAATTCTCAACCAGGGGTGAATTTTATTATTAATCATTATTTTGAGATAATATAAATATCATAAGAGAGCTAATGAATGAGCGTTAAAGTAATTACTTCAAGTATAAAGCACTTGAATGTAAGTGACAACCATATATCTTATGAATTCTACTGTTCCAGGCTAGACTAGGGGCATTATCCTATGCATTCACCAGCGCATGCTGGCGTATAGGCCTTGCACCTAGTAAAGGGGCCTTGCACCTAATAAAGGTGGAATACACTTTTGATCTGATGAGTATTCAGTGAAAAGCAAGAATATTTGATGGAAGAAAGCAGACGAATCATGTGCCATTGAATGTTGAAGAAAGTAGACGTTATTAAGCTTCAAATCAATGATAAGTTAAAAATAATAATAAATTAAAACTTAGAAAAAAAGTAGAGGTTGTTTGCCTTGATTAGGGTAAGGTCAGATGCTGAGACAAATTATATTTGTTAATTAGTTTCACAAGTGGAAATTAGAAATGGTTGTAAGGGTTTTTCCTCATCATTCATTTGGAAGGTGAGGATATCCCATCCCATCATCATATAGTAAATTTGTGGCAGAGCTGGAGTAGAATTAAGGTCTCCCAATTTCCGGCCAACATTCTTTCTTCACACTAGGCTGTCTCACAGGGTACCCTTGAGACCAAAGATAGCTGACCATTACGATATTACTGTGGTCTTCTTTTCTTTTTTCCTCATTGTTCTGGGAGATTGGCGGTCTGGGTTAACTGAGTCTTCAAATCATGACCTCTCAAATCTGTGGCCAAGGGCAATGTGTTCCCTTGAAATGAATGCCACTGCCACAGTAAGCAGCTACTTCATGGACAAGATCCTGATGCACAAAAAGTTTGTAATAATTGTAGATCTGTTCCATGCCATGAAAATCTTAACTTGGATATAAGTCTGGAGGTATTTGCTAAAAATCACTGACAAGTAATACTTTGTCAAAGAGTTTAGTTTTATAATACATGATATGTTTGAACTGGTTTATAATTTCCCTAGACTCAAATCTTCAATGAATTGGTTTCAAATTAATCATGTGATTTTAGCTAGCGGTCTTTGAGGGTGTGTGCTTCTTTTGTCCTTTTTGTTCTTTTCTCTTGATTATACATTACTCCCTAAGAAACCAGAAATGGGGAAAAATAAGAATACCTGGATATCAATAGCTTTTCTCTGGTAAATCAGTATTTTACAAAAGCATTGGTATTCTGTTTTTGTTTTTAAAAATACCCTATATAACTCAGTTTCATTTACTGCAGATATTTTGGATGATTCAGGAATTCAGGTGGGGTATTTTGACACCACACAATAAGATTTAAAGGATGGAGAAAATATTATTCTGGGTTTAGTTATTAAACTTCAGCTAAGGGAACAGTATTGCGAAACTGTGGATCTAATGAAAAGAAGGTGTTGCTTACATTTCTACTTCTGTTACTAGTATGATTTTCTTCATCCTTTACCTTTCACTTAGGCATTTGGATAGTGAGGATAAGGATGATAATGATGATGGCAACAACTGATAATAATCATAATAATAGCTAATATTAAATAATGCTTACTATATGCCAGACAGTTTTCTAAGCATTGATTGTATTAACTCACATAATCTTTATAATAACTCTCTGTAGTACTTTCTCATTTTGTAGATAAAGAAACTAAAACCCTGAGAACTTAAGCAATTTGTCCAGGTTCACATAGCTAATAGAGCTGGGATATGAGCTCAGGTTTTCTGGTTGCACGATCTATAGTCTAGCCGTAGAAATAGAAATTTAGTAAACAGACTCACAATTAAGAGTATAATTTTTATGCTTGTGTTGGCAGCACATATACTAAAATTGGAATGATACAGAGAAAATTAGCATGGCCCCACTGTGCAACGGTGACTAGCAAATTCATGAAGCATGTCATATTTAAATATATACATATGCATATATATGCATATATATATATAATTTCAAAATCTGTTCAGTATTAGTTTGTCCCTGATAATACCCCTTATAATATCATCAATATTATCAGTATCTGATCATTTTAAACTTACAAAGCAGCATCTTCATATTGTTCAACCTAATATTAAGAAGGAAAAGAACAGAATGAGTTATATAAAATTCAAGTCTGGTCATACTGCACTCTGTTTAATGTTTTGAATTATGACCCACTCATACAATAAAGTTCAGGCTCCTTCACATGGTACAGA
The DNA here is from genome assembly GCA_963573385.1 of Cacajao melanocephalus. NCBI lineage: Eukaryota > Metazoa > Chordata > Mammalia > Primates > Pitheciidae > Cacajao > Cacajao melanocephalus. Next base: position 8,875 of record CAUYLG010016567.1, read on the forward strand.
GTCTTTGCATGACTTGACCTCTCCTTTATTCTTTGATCTGGGAGCTGGAACTAGTTTTAGTTTTCTGCAGCTCTCCTGTTATTTCATTCCTTTGATCTTTCTTCATGTTTCTTCTGGCTCCCTTTCCCGTCACACCTAACTATTGTCTTTGCTCCTACTTCATAAGTGTTGCTAACAGGCAGTGACTTTCTAATTCATTTGGTATCCCCACTGCTTGTCTTCAGAGCCTATAGTAAGTGCTCGAGAAAAAGGATGTCAATAAGAGGTCAACTTTAATACCAGAATTTTATGTGGAACAGAACTCATTACTGAGATCACAGGCAATTGCAAGGTTTTCATGTTTGCCTCGAGCACCACAGAATTCCTAGCACAAAGGTACTAGACAGCAAATTTTTTAAATGCCTTTAATTTATTTAAAAGCAAAATATTTACATTGGATTAACCTTTGCCAACAATAAATCAAATAAACCATGTGGTTGCTTTCCTAGATTAGTCATTTTAAGTTGGGTAGATCATCAAATCACATTGAGAGTAGTCAGTGAACTCTTGTTGTAAATCCAAGCAGTTGCAGCTGTTCTGAATTTCCCCTGGAGGGATTTGAGAGACACAAAGTTTAGAGACAATAGGCATCTTGAGGACAGTGCTCTTTTGCAGAGATTGACTCTATTTCAATGAGTTAGGAATGATTAGCAGATTGAACATTATAGCTGGATAGAGGCCAAGGCTGAGAGGACAGATAACTTGAGCCAAAGCTCCAGCTATATTATTTTCATAAAGGAGGAAACACTATCAAAATAGAAACACTGGAATATTTATGTGGGAGTATCTTATCATACATGTAAATATATGCACACAAATCCCCACCCTAACCCTGCACACATACACGTGTTTTCCTGTCTAAATATTATATCATTTCTTTGGAAAGAGAGAGGACAAAGAGCTCTAGAAATTCTTGAATGAAAACCAAAACATTTGGAAATCTTGTTCTGTAAGCAGAGCTTAGCTGTTTTTTTCCCCCCCAAAAATATCCTCAGTCGTAAGTAATAATGGATTTGTAAGGTATAAGGAATTTGTACAATGTATTCCTATTTGCTTTTTGTGAAGGAATGTTGCTAGCATGTTGACACTGGTTCCATCAGCTTAAGCTGGAGAATTTGTGACTGTTGCCTGAATTAGGATAGTTTGTTTCATTTTCTATTGAAAGAGGTAGATATTCAGCTCTGATAGTACATTTTCCAGTCTATCACAATTATAACAGGAAAACATATAAAATTAAACTATTGGTGTGAAGCATCACAAACCCCCTAAGTCAGTGTGTTCTGTTCCTTAGAAATACTCATAAAATATAACCAGTAGTCAAGGATTGTCAAGATAAGGATTGTGACCAATTTCTGCTTATTGTTGTAAAATCTTATCTTTCTCTTCTTCTTTTCCCCAGCCCCATTTTAAGAGACTCTGTCCAATAAAAATGATAAGTGAACAAAGGGAAAACATTTAACACCTACTGAGTCATGATTTTCAAACACTGTTGCTTATGTAACACCCCCCCCCCAAGAAAAACCCAAAGTTTTACAAATCCCTTGTTGATTTTTAAATGGCCATCTAAATTTTTTGGCAGGATTTTAAAAGATGGAATTCATAATATCATATTGACATTTTCAAATAAAATTATATCAGTTTCAAATATACCCACTGAAATCTAAATATTGTAACAAATGTTTTCTGGTATCCATTTGTTAACAAGCACATTTTTCAATACAGAAATTTTGCTGACTTCTTGTTTTCTTAGTCCACTTCTATTCTACTTCTGCTACATAATTCTATTCTGATGCAATATTTTTTTTCTAAAGCCTTCTATTGATCACAGAATTGTACTTCTTCACTACAAAAATTGTGGAAAAAAATTGAAATTAATTTTTAAATGTTCTGTGACCAAAGTAGCTACTAATTTGTCATGCATGTTATACATTTTGATACTTTTTACACATAAAAATACTATTGAAAATTCATCTCTTAATAAGATGCATTGTTAATTAGCTTATGTATCCATGGATTTCTATTATTCATTATTAGGTTAAGACAGCATACAACATCAATTTTATATCCTTTTTTCAGTTATATGGATATTAGTGCTGAAAACCTTCTTCATATAAATATGTACATTGGAGTTGAAAAAGTTGTATTACATTGATGTCACTCAATTCTTGGAGTTCCTCCTGAGTTGCATGCCAAAAATAACATCGGTTATCTATCATCAAAAATGTATCATAAATGATTTATTAGCTTACAAGTCCCTTAGGTCCTTTTCAACTTTATTGAAATTGAAGAATTTGAAACCCTTGACATGCAAAAGGAGTTGTTACACAATCATTACAGTCATTCACTTTCTCAATTTCTGGGAGGCCCTCCAAAAAGACTTTCCTAGGACTTGTTAAATGACTATATGTTAGTTTCAGTTATGCAAGATGAATAAGTTCTGGAGATACCATGTAAAACAGTGTCTGTAGTTAAGAAAAGCTTCTTAAAGGCCCTGCTTATTAGTTCTTTGTTAAAGAAGGGTTTCCAAATGTCAAGCTTTTGAATCATGCTGAAGATTCTTCACCTCGGGCAAATATACCCTAGTAAAATTTGAAGGGGTGAGAAGTACACATTTCTTTTGAAAAATGAAAGACAGACAATTGTGCAAAGGTGCCATAGGCATTTTCTCCAGCGTACCAATTTAGTTATATATGTATGTTGAGGTTCTGGAAGTTGATTCTTTTAAAATGATGCATTGACACTTGCAAAGTCTTTGCGTCACGTACATTCCTCATTTGCAGAAGAGGAAACAGTTTTGAAGAATTTAAGTAGTTTTTCTAATGTCATTCAACTATAAAGAGGGAGAGTTCACTGTGGTCAAGTAGGCTTCATCCCTGGGATGCAAGGTTGGTTCAACATAAGCAAACCAATAAATGTGACCCATCACATAAGCAGAATTAAAGACAAAAACCACATGGTTATTTCAATAGATGCAGGAAAGGCTCTTGATGAACTTCATATTCCTTCATGTTAAAAACTCTCAATAGGCCCGGGCGCAGTGGCTCACGTCTGTAATTCCAGCACTTTGGGAGGCTGAGGCGGGCGGATCACGAGGTCAAGAGAACAAAACCATCCTGGCCATGATGAAACCCCGTCTCTACTGAAAATACAAAAATTAGCCAGGCGTGGTGGTATGCACCTATAGTCCCAGCTACTCCGGAAGCTGAGGCGGAAGAATTGCTTGAACCCAGGAGGCAGAGGTTGCAGTGAGCTGAGATTGGGCCACTGCACTCCAGCCTGGCAACAGAGCAAGACTGCATCTAAAAAAAAAAAAAAAAAAAAAAAAAAACTCTCAGTAAGCTTGGTATTGAAGAAGCATACCTTAAAATAATAAGCGATATCTATGACAAATCCACTGCCAACATCATACTGAATTAGGAAAATACTTGAAAACCAGCTTAAGACAAGGATGCTCTCTCTCACCATTCCTCTTAAACAAAGTACTGGAAGTTCTAGCCAGGGCATTCAGGCAACAGAAAGAAATAAAGGGCATCCAAATAGGAAGAGAGGAAGTCAAACTATCCCTATTTGCAGATTACATTATTCTATATCTAGAAAATACTATAGTCTCTGACCAAAAACTCATTCAGCTGATAAACAGCTCCCAACAAAGTTTCAGAATACAAAATTACTATACAAAAATCAGGAATGTAATTTCATTTACAATTGCCACACAAGGAATAAAATACCTAGGAATACATCCAGCCAGGGAGGTGAAAGATCTCTACAATGAGAATGACAAGACACTGCTCAAAGAAATCAGAGATGACACAAACAATAGGAAAACATTCCATTCTCATGGATAGGAAGAATCAGGATTATTACAATGGCCATAGTTCCCAAAGCAATTTACAGATGCAGTGCTATTCCTATCAGACTACCAATAACGTTCTTCACAGAACTAGAAAATACAATTTTAAATTCATATGGAACCAAAAAAGATCCTGAAGAGTCAAGACAATCCTAAGAAAAAAGAAAAAAGGTGGAGGCATCATATAACCCAACTTCAACCTATTCTATGGGGCTATAATAACCAAAACAGCATCGTATTGGTACAAAAACAGACACATAGACCAATGGAACAGAATAGCCCAGAAATAAGGCCACACACCTTTAACCATCTGATCTTTGACAAAGTGAACAAAAACAAGATATGGGGAAAGGACTCCCTTTTCAATAAATTGTACTGGTATAACTGGCTAGCCATATGCAGAATATTGAAATTGCACCCCTTTCTTACACCATATAAAAAAATCAACTCAAGAAGGATTAAAGACTTAAATATAAAACCCAAAACTATAAAAATCCTGGAAGACAACCTAGGCAATACCATTCTGGACATAGGAATGGGCAAAAATTTCATGAGAAAGACACCAAAAGCAATGCAATGAAAGCAAAAACTGACAAATGGAATCTAATAAAACTTAGGAGCTTCTGCACAGCAAAAGAAACTATCACCAGAGTAAACACACAACCTACAGAATCGGAGAAAGTATTTGCAAACTCTTCATCTGACAAAGGCCTAATATGGAGGATTTATAAGGAACTTAAACAAATTTATAACAAAAAAAGCAACCCCATTGAAAAGTGGGCAAAAGACATGAACAGACACTTTTCAAAGGCATACATGCAGCTAACAAGCGTATGAAAAATGCTCAATACCACTGATCTTTAGAGAAATGCAAATCAGAACCACAATGAGGTACCATCTCATACCAGTCAGAATAGCTATTGTCAAAAAGTCAAAAAACAACAGGTACTGATGAGATTGCTGAGAAAAGGGAACACTTACACACTGGGGGTAGAAATGTAAATTAGTTCAACCATTGTGGAAAGCAGTGTGATGATACCTCAAAGAGCTAAAAATAGAACTACCACTGGACCCAGCAATACCATTACTGGATACATTCTCAAAGTAATGCAGCCTACCATAAAGACACATGCATGTAAATGTTTACTGCAGCACTATTCATAATAACAACAATGTGGAATTAGCCTAAATGCCCATCAGTGACAGATTGGATAAAGAAAATGTGGTGCATATACACCATGGTATGCTATGCAGCCATAAAAAGGAATGAGATCATGCCCTTTGCAGGGACATGGATGGAGTTGGAAGCCATATCCTTAGCAAACTAATGCAGGAACAGAAAACCAAACACCACCTGTTCTCACTTATAAGTGGGAGCTAAATAATGAGAAGTTTGTGAACACAAAGAGGGAAACAATAGACACTGAGGCCTACTTGAGGGTGAAGGGTAAGGGGAAGGAGAGGTTCAGAAAAAATAACTATTGGGTACTAGGCTTAGTACCTGGGTGATGAAATAATCTGTACAACAAACCCTCATGACCTGAGTTTAACTATATAACAAACTTGCACATGTACCCTTGAACCTAAAAGTTAAAAAAAGTGGTGGAGTTAGCCTGCAAACCCAGATCTCTGACCCCAGAGTTAATACTGTTACTTGCAATTCATCCATAGCACCCATTGCTCAGTCATTATCCATCAAAGAAATGATCCAGAAATATTTTACTGCTGTTTCCAGGTTATATTTTAAATAAAGAGTTACTCCTAAGTTGTAGCTTAGTATTCTCAGTGTTTGGTTCCACAGGGCCTCCATGGGTTTTGTGTTCACTAAATGTTAGATGTTTAGCCAAGTTTGGATGATAGCCAATGTTAGCAATTTGAAAATGATATCCCAAGCTAGAGGAAATCAGGCTACGCTTGTTCAAATTGTCCATCATTCCAAACTCATTGAAAACATGGTGTGCCTTGTAGTGTGCTAAGTGCTGCATGCTCATATTATATATAGTTACTGATTGCTGTTAGCGGCATGAATCCTGATTCTGTCACCTACTGTGTTTTTCTGGGCAGTTTTTGATCTCTATGGACATGAGTTTCCCAGTCTATAAAATGTGACAAATAACAGTAGACTCATGATAAACATTAAATAAGATAATGTGTGTAAAAGCTTGCTAAAGTCCTAGGGATGTAGTAAGTGCTGATTGGCATACATTACTGTGCTCTATCCATGATGGTTCTCTATAGCAGGGGTTCCCAACCCCTGGGCCATGGATGGGTACTGGTTTGTGACCTGTTAGGAACAGGGCTGCATGGCAGGAGGTATGTGGCAGGTGAGCAAGCCTTACCACCTGAGCTCTGTCTCCTGTCAGATCAGTGGCAACATTAGATTCTCATCAGACAGTGAGCCCTATTGTGAACTGCACATGTGAGGCATCCAGGTTGCATGCTTCTTATGAGAATCTAATGCCAAATGAGCTGAAGTGGAGCAGTTTCATCCTGAAACCATCTTATACCCTAGTCAGTGGAAAAATTATCTTCCACAAAACCAGTCCCTGGTACCAAAAAGGCTGGGGACTGTTGCTCTACAGGAAGAATTTTTGCTCCCTCCCCAGGGGACATTTAGCAATGTCTGGAGGAAATTTTCGTTGTCATAGTTGGAAAGAGCTACTATTATCTAGCAGATAACAGCCAGGGATGCTGCTAGACATCCTACAGTGCCCCACACGGCCTCTGATAATACAAGCATCAATAATACTGAGGTTAAGAAACCCTTCTCTATATTAACAGATTGGATTAGTGCATTAAAGTATGATTTGCAAAACACGACTGTAATTCTTTTTAAAAACTTTTAGAAGAAATATCAAATTCTGTGATTCTGCTAGGGTTGAATGATCTCTTGGGTATGATCATTGCAGCATCTTATGCTCCAGACACCCCAAGTTGTTAGTGGCTCCTCCGTCTCTTCAAGCCCTTTCACGGATCCATGCTTGTGCAATTTTGTTCCCTTGGCCTAGAATACCCTTTGTCTTGTGTGTCTGTTCATTTCTTACTAGACCACAGGATTTACAACAAATTCACTTCTATGATACCTTTCATCTCATCCCTTTTCCTTTAGATTTATAGCCCTAACACAGCTAGACCTGAAATTTGGGGTTCATAGGTATCTTCTGTCTCTTCTCACTTACCATATAGTATCATAATGTTTGGTAGTTTTTTTTTTTTTCTCTAATAGTCTGTGAATTCCTTTGGGGCAAGATTATGTGTCCTGTATTTTTTATAGCCTCTGCTAAACAGCATATGGACGTGGAGTAAGCATTAATAAATTTTTGGTAAATGAATGAAGGAGTAAACAAAGTGAGGTGCATTTTAAAATACTAGAACACAGCATATGGGAACTCTGCTTGGTTTCCAACTTCCTGGGAATTTTCCATTCCTTTTTTGGAGAAGTGAAGGTGAACAAGTCTACTGACCCTGGGAAGCACTGGCTTAGTATCAAAGTAAGCCATCTGGAAGGCTGAGTTCAACAATAGAAAGTGGCTAATCACACATTTATTTCTTTTATGTTATCTGGTTACTAAGATTCTTTCCAAATTTATTCCTAAAACCACGGTAGCGCACATGTGTGTGTTTAAAGCTATTTGCATATATTGATGGTTTGGGTAGTGTGTTTTAATTCATGCAACAATGCAAGACATAGCATTCAGGGTACTATAGATTTTTACCATTTAAACAAGCTATTTAACAAATCCGTAAATCAAACCATTACCACCATAGGTGGCTGTATTGGTCTGTTCTCACACTACTAATAAAGATATACCTGAGACTGCATAATTTATAAAGGAAAGAGGTTTAATTGACTCACAGTTCTACAGGGATGGAGAGGCCTCAGGAAACTTACAATCATGGCAGAAGGGGAAGCAAACACAACCTCCTTCATGTAATGGCAGCAAGGAAAAGTGCTGAGCAAAAGGGGGGAAATCCTCTTATAAAACCATCAGATCGCATAAGAACTCATTGTCACGAGAACAGCATGAGGGTAACTGTCCCCAGGATTAAATTACCTTCCACTGGGTCCCTCCCATGACATGTGGAGATTATGGGAACTACAATTTAAGATGAAATTTGGGTAGGATCTCAGCCAAACCATATCAGTGGCATAATGTTTTCCATTAAAACTTGAGTTTTACAAATGTGAAAATGTGGAAGCAGTTATATGAAAGTAAATCGTGAACTATAGAACAAGTTATAAAAAAGTCAAATTCACATTATATATGAAATATTTAAGACAAAATCATAAATACTAATAAAGCAACTTTATGTTATAATTTAATATTCAAAACAAAAGAAGTTGCTTTATTATTTGTATCCCATATCATTGTTCACTTGGAAAATCCAAAGGAATCAAAAATGCTAACATTAATAGAATAGATTTGCAAGTTGGTAAGATAGTTTAAAATCAGTAAAATTTGTTATGGAGAAACATTACACTTTTAAAAATGTGATAAAATTCCATTTATACTAACAAGAAAAAAAAATACATTTCCTAAGAATAATTTGAAAGAAAATTATGTGAGCATCATGAGGAGCTGTAAAAAGTTGTAAAAATTTTATTGATATTGATATATGAATAAGGGCTGGGCACGGTGGCTCATGCCTGTAATCCCAGCTGTTTGGGAGGCTGAAGTGGGAGAATTGCTTGAGCTCGGGAGTTTGAGACCAGCCTGGACAACATGGTAAGACCCATCTCTAGAACAAATCCAAAAATTACCCGGCCATGGTGATGTGCATCTGTGGTCCCAGCTGCATGGGTGGCTGAGGCTGAAGAATCACTTGAACCTAGGAAGTGGAGGTTGTAGTGAGCCAAGATCATATCACTGCACTCCAACCTGGGAAACAGAACAAGACCCTGTCTCAACACAAAACAAAATAGAAACAAAAACAAAATTAAAAAACTTCTGTATGAATAAGAATATCAATTTATGAATTTATACAGGAAGAATTGCCTTTTCCAGTCATTGTAATACTTATGTATATTTTTCATCATATTCTATTCCATGTATCAAAGTGTCCATAAAGCAATACCCATATGTCATAAAGACATATCCCTGACATCCAACCAAGCCTGTCTCTGTAGTGACCAGGATATACCAATCTCCAAAATGTAGTTTCTTACAGACCAATATCTCTAATGAACATAGATGCAAAAATCCTTACCAAAATACCAGCAAATCAAATCCAACTGCAATCAAAAAGACACTTCACTTTAATCAAGTGGGTTTCATCCTAGGGATGCAGGGATGGTTCAACATGCTTAATTCAATAAATGTGATTCAGTACATAAACAAAATTAAAAACAAAACCATGTGATCATCTCAATAGATGGAAGAAAAGCATTTGATAAAAATCCAGCATCTCTTTATAACAATAACCCTTAGCAAACTAGGCACAGAAGGAACATACCTCAAAATATAAAAGCCATATATGACAAAAATACAGTTAACATTATACTGAATATGAAAAAGTGTAAAGCCTTCCCCTTAAGAACTGGAGCAGGACAAAGATGGCCACTTTCAACACTTTATTCAACATAGTACTCAAAGTCCTCACCAGAGCAATCAGGAAGAAGAAATAAAGAGCATCCAAATTGGAAAAGTGGAATTCAAACTCTTGTTGATGATGATATGACTTTATATCTAAAAAACACTAAAGATTCCTCCAAAAGAGTCCTAGATTTGATCAATGAATTTAGTAAAGTCTCAGATTATAAAAATCAATGTAAACAAATCAATAGCACTGCTCTGCATGAACAACCACCAAGCTGACAATCCAATCAATAACTCAATCCCTTTTACAATAGCAACAAAAAAACAAACCTCCTAGGAATATACTTAACCAAGGAGGTGAATGATCTCTACAAGGAGAACTACAGAACACTGAAGAAAGAAACCATAGATGACACAAACAATGGGAAAACATCCCATGCTTATTAATTGGAAAAATCAATATAAGGAAAGTGATCAGACTGCTCAATGCGATGTACAGATTCAATGCAATTCCTATCAAAATAACAATGTCATTTTTCACATAATTTTAAAAAATCTTAAAATTCATGTGGAACCAAATAAGAGCCCAAAGAGCCAAAGCAAAAAGAACAAATATAGAGGCATCACATAACTCAACTTCAAATTACATTACAAAGCTATAGTAATCAAAACAGCATAATACTGATATAAAAGTAGACATATAGACCACTGTAACACAATAGAGAACCCAGGAATAAAGCTAAATACTTACAACCAACTGATGTTCAACAACACAGACAAAAATATACACACTGGGGGAAAGGATACCCTATTCAATAAATGGGGTGGGAAAATTGGATAGCCACATGTAGAAGAATTAAACTGAATCCCTATCCCTCACCATATAAAATTAACTCAAAATGGATTAAAAACATTAAGATCTAAAACCCTAAAAATTCTACAATAAAATATATATACTGCATATCTATAAATATAAATAAATAAATATATCATCATATCACTGCACTCTAACCTGGGCAACAGAGCAAGATCCCATCTCAAAGCAAAACAAAATAGAAACATAAACAAAAATAAAAACCTAGCTATGAATAAGAAAACCAATTTATGAATTTATATATAAATATGTATAATAAATATATATGTGGTATATATGTTATATATAATTATATACAATAATTATAATAAATATATATGTGGTATACTATAAATATATATATACACACACCAGGAAATACGATATATAAATATATATATATACACCATGGGATATTATTCACTCATAAAAAAAATGAAATAATGTCTTTTGCAGCAACTTTGATGGAACTGGAGGTCATTATCCTAAGTAGTATATACATATACCACATGTATATTTATTATAAACATTTTATATTTATTATAAGTATATATGATATAATATTTATAATAAATATAGATGGCATATGTATATTTTAGGTATAATTATGTATAATATAAATATATGTGGCATATATATTATAAACATATAAATATATGTGTGGTATATATTTATATAAATACATATATACATATACACCATAGAATACTATACATAAATATACATATACACCATGAGATACTATTCAGCATAAAATAAATGAAAGAATGTCTTTTGCAGCAACTTTGATGGAACTGGAGGCTACTATCCTAAGTGAAGTAACTCAGGAATGGAAAACCAAATATTGCATGTTCTCACTTATAAGCAGGAGCTAAGCTGTGGGTATGCCAAGGCATACAGCATGGTATAATGGACATTGAAGACTCAGAAGTGGGGAGAGTGGGAGGGGAATGAGGGATAAAACACTATCTAGTAGTTTTTTATAGTAGTGTACACTAGGTGAATGATGTGTACACTAAAATCCTGGACTTTCACCATACAATTCATCCATGGAACAAAAAACCACCTGTACCCCTAAAGCTGTTGAAAAAAATTTTTTAATGAAATTCACATAAGAAAATTACAAATGGGCAACAAACATAAGTAAATATGCACAATCTCATTAATCATGGATGAATACAAATTAAAATGAAAATATTTCTGAACCATGATATTGGCAAACATCAATTGACACTTTCCTCTGTAATTAAGGATGTAGGTAAATAGGAAGTTTCATGCAATAATGATGGAAATATAAATTGGTGAATCCTTTATGTGGCATAATTTTTACATTTTTATGAAAATATTAAACATTCATACTATTCACCTCATTACTTTTTTAGGAATCAACCATTAAAGAAAAAATAAAAATCCTTTAAAAATACAATTTATCTACTTTGAATATTTCTAGATGTACCTTGATATTTTTCTTTTTTTGAAAACATTTTTATTATAAGAAAATAAAATTACTTATAATAGACATATTTCCAATATTTATATTCTCTGTAGTCCCCTAGTCCTTTATCTACACATATGTAACTGTATTTTTCAAATATTGGAATTATAGTATACATAATTTGTATCTTGCTTTCTTTGTTTGACAATATAACAGGAGCATTTTCAATATTCATAGTCTTCAAAAACACAATTTTTGAATGGCTATATGAATATTTCATCGTTTGTAAATATTGTATTTTATTTAGCTAACCTATCACTATTAGACAGTTACTACCATCATAATGGAGTAGTGAACATCCCTTTATCTTTTCTCTAGTCTCTGATTTAACTCTTAGAAATAAATTCTAAAAGTTGAAAGTACCAAGTAAAGACACGTAAATGTTTTTAAGCCTTTTGATGCCCACTAAAAAGCTCTTCTTTCTCCAGTATCCATCACAGTGCAGGTTTAAAGAAACTGCATCAATATTGTGTTGCTGGTATGACGTATGAAAAAGTATGTCTCATTTAATTTTATACCATTTCATTTACAAGTAAGATTAATCACTTTAATACATTTTCCATTTTCTTTTTTGAACTATCTGTTCATGACCTTTGCCTATTTTCCTTTGAATGTATTTGTTTTTTATTATTATTAAAGTACTTTCACCATCTAACATATTACTCATGTACAAAAAACAGTACCTTGATATTTTTCTCCCCTGTTTTCTGCTTTTAAAAAATGTTTTTAATTTCATTTTTTCTTTTGAAATGTATAGAGTCACATGCAATTTTAAGAGGTAGTATAAAGAGATCCTCTATATCCTTTTCTTCTTTAAAGGGTATTCTCCATATCTTTTCCCCCAATGGTAACAGCTTGAGGTACTATAGTGCAGTATCTCAAACAGGATATTGACATCAGTATGGTTACAATCCAGAACATTTCTACCACCACAAGAATCCTTTTGTTTCTCTTTTAGAGCCGCAGTCACTTCCTGCCAACCCATAGCCACCGCCTCCACCTTTAACCTATAGCAACTGCTAATGTATTCTCTATTTCTATAATTTTGTCATTTCATGAATATTATATAAATGGAACCATGTAGAATGTGACATTTTGAGCCTGGCTTTTTTCACATGGCATAATTCTCTAAAGATTTTTTCAGATGGTTGTGTGTACCAATAATTCATTTCTTTTTATTGCTGAGTAGTGTTTCATAGTACAAATGGACCACAGTTTAACCATTTGCTTCTTGAAGGACATCTGGATTGTTTCCAGGTTTTGGCTTTTATGAATAAAGCTGCTATAAACATTTGTGTGTAGGTTTTAATGTGAACAAAAGTCTTTACTTCACTGTGCTAAATGCCCAGGAGTGTAATTGTGGGATTGTGCAGTAGTTGCGTATTTTTGTTTAAGAACCTGCCAAAATGTTTTCCAGAGTAGCTGAACTACTTTACATTGCCATCAGAAATGCATGAGTGATCCAGTTTCTCTGCATCCTTGACAGCACTTGGTGTTGTCACTATTGTTTATTTAGCTATTCTGATAGATGTGTTGTGATGACACATTTTAGTTTTAATTTGCATGTCCCCAGTGACGAATGTTAAACATCTTTTCATACGTTTATTTTCCATCTGTATCTTTTCTTCAGCGAACTGTCTCTTCATGTCTTTTGCCCATTGTCTAATTGTTGTGTCTGTTTTTCTACTTTTAAGTTATGGGAGTTCTTTATATAGTCTACATAATGGACCTGTGTCAGCTATTTAGGTTGCAAATATTTTCTTCCATTCTGTGGGTTGACTTTTTAATTCTTCTATGGAGGTTTTTACAGACCAAAAATTTTTTAAGTTTGAAGTCCATGTATCAACTTTATTTCTATGAATTGTGCTTTTGGTATCAAGTCTATAAACTCTTTGCCTAATACTGGTACTTGAAGATATTCTTCTATGTTTGTTTCTAAAAGTTTTATATTTTATACTTAAATCCATGATATTTTGACTTAATTTTTGTATAAGTTTTCAGACTTAGGTCAAGGTTAAATTTTTGTACTTATGGATGTCTGATTATTTCAATACCATTTCTTGAAAAGGCTGTCTTTCTTCTATTAAATAGTTTTTGCACTTTGGTTAAAAATCAGCCAGGTGTAGATGATGGTGCAGCAAACCACCATGGCACATGTATACCTATGTAACCTGCACGTTCTGCACATGTATCCCAGAACTTAAAGTATAATTTTTAAAAAGTTAAAAAAAAATCAGCCAGGCACATTAGTTTACTTCTATTTCTGCTTTACTCTTTTGTGCCATTGATCTATCAATTGCATAGTCTTGATTACTTTAGCTACATAATAAGTCTTTAAAGCAGGTAGACTAATTCCTTCTACTGTATTCTTCTTTATGATAATTGTCTTAGCTAATTTTAATTTATTTACCTTCCCATATACATTTTAGAATAATATTGTCTACATTTTTAAAAATCTTGTTGGGATTTTCCTAGGAGTTGTATTGTATCTATATATTAATTGTGGAAGAATTGACATTTTTACTATGTTGAACTTTTTAATCTATAAACATGATATATTAATTTAGATATTTGATTTCTTTTATCAGCATTGTATAGTATAAAGTTTTGTACATGCTTTGTTACATTTCTACCTAAATGCTTTATTATTTTTGAGCAATTGTAGATAACTGTAAACATATTTTTAATTTCAGTGTCCACATGTTCACTGCTTGTACATAGAAACAATTGATTTGTGTTTGTTTTCCTTGTATCCTGCAGCCTTGCTTAACTTACCTGTTCTAGGAGGGTTTTGGTTTTTTTGCTTTTGGTAGATTTCTTGAAATTTTTCATAAGGAGAATCACATCACTTACAAATAGGTACAGTTTTTTATTTCTGCCTTTCTAATCTGAATATATTTTATTTCATTTTCTTGCCTTACTATTCTGGTTAGAACTTCCAGCACTGTTTTAAAGAAGAATTAGTTTATTTCCAATCATAAGGAAAAAGCATTCAGTCTTCCATCATTAAGAATAATATTATTTGTGGCTCACACCTGAAGTCTCAACACTTTGGGAAGTCGAGGCAGGCAGATTGCCTGAGTCCAGGAGTTTGAAACCCAGGCTGGGCAATGTGGTGAAACCCTACCTCTACAAAAAATACAGAAATTAGTCAAGCATGTTGGTGCACAGTGGTAGTCCCAGCTATTTGGGCAGCGAAGGTGGGAGGGTCACTTGAGCACAGGAGGTCAAGGTTGCAGTGAGCTGTGATTGCGCCACTACAATCCAGCCTCAGCGAGAGTGAGAGCCTGCCTAAAAATAATAATAGTAATAATATTTATATGGTTTTGAGGTTGCTCTTCATTGAGTTGAGTACATTCTCTTCTATACTACTTTTCTGAGAGTTTTTTCTCATAAATTGGTGACAATTTCTGGTTGAATGTGAGGTAGAGAAGTGAAGAAAGAAAAAAGTCAAAGCCAACTATTGCCTGAATTTTACTCATAAGTTACCACTCTTTATAGGACTCAAAGGGAGACACATTTGACAATAAACACCAAACTACACTCAGAATCTTTTCTCCTTCCTAGCTGCTAAGATCAAGGGTCATTAGGGTTGACACAGGACAATTCTGTCTTTCCTTAGGACAGGCTGACATTCAGCAAGTATGCAATAATACAGTCGTAAAAGTTGTTAAAATCCTGAAATACTTATGTGCTGGTTGGTAAATTGCTATTGTTCAAGTGCCTTGAGTGATTCTTTGCTGATCTGACCCCATTAGCAGGCCCACTGGCCTATCCCACAATCTAGCATCTATAAAGGTAACATCTGGCAGATAAGTTGGTATGCAGAACCTTGCTTTGCTGCTACAGCTGATGTCTGATCCAAGTTATCAACAATCATGTCGTTCTGAATTATAATTTTTTGAATGTTATCCCTGCCATGGATGGAGTTTTCTCCCAAAAAGCTCTCAAATTATTCATGCAAATAGACTTCTGTTGGACCTACACAAGTCTCCATCCCGGGGACAGATCTACTGTAGGTTCAAATTGAAACCCTGTTGCATTAAAGTTCACAGACCTTCATATTTAAATAATTATCCATCGGTAATTTTTAAACCTGTAATTTTCAATACCCAGTGAAAATGAAGAGTACAATAATTCATGTACTTTTAATCCTGATAATGGGGATATAAAATAGTTCAATAATCAACTCGTAAGTTTAAAAAGTTAATATTCTTTTGCCTAAGAAAATTTTTTAAAAATGGATCAAAGATTTAAAGGAACAAAATAATTAGAGAAAATCTGTTCAAATTTGTAAAAAATTAGAATCAACCTAAGTATCAAACACTAAGAGTAGTTAAATCAAATTTGTTCAGTAATTTTTATTCTCTTTCTTATATGATTCTGAGTGATTAGCTATTTTAGAAAAAAAAAAAGTAAGGTTAAAGATACTTCTAAAAACTCTCCAGAGGGCCTCTCCTAAAAGTACTTGCCAATGAAATTTTAATTATAAAACTCAGGATGATGTCACCTTTGTTGTCCAGATGGTAAACACTTTAAGACAGTAAAGAATACAGACTTTTCAACAAAAAAAGGATTTGCTTAAATATTCTCTATGCAGCCGGTTGTATTGATGTGTGAATATATGTATGTATTTTTGAGTGTATATGTGTGCATACACATACATTGATCACCAAGATATGACAGTTACTTTGCTGTTGCATCTTCTTTTGTACATAGTCCTTTGAGGGTTTTGTTTATTGTTTGATAGACTTGTCCTGATCCACCACTTATCTCCTGGCAAGTCTGAGCATGTGCTTACATTTGCAATATGGCATCCTTTAGCTAGGGTGCCATATCCTACCATGGCACCACACCAGGGTTCAAATTCACAACTTTGTTCAAATAGCCTGTAGTCTAGCCAAATGAGCTAACCAGTCACAGGGAGAATGTCAGGCTGCTAATGCATTCTATACAGATACAGATGTGCAGAATTCAGGGCAGTTGAAAGTCTTCTTACCTAATTCACTGAGGAAAATAGAAAGGATCTTGGCTGCCTCATAAAAAGAAAGTCCCTATATGCACACCCGGGTCCTTGTCTTATTTTTTAAAACATTGGTTCAACATGGAGAAATCATATTCTCTTCTAGAACAGTGTATTCATATGTTCAAAATCTTAGCACAACTCTTTGTAGGAACAGATTCCTTATTCAGATGAAATCCGTAAAGTAAAAAAGAGTATGGGGGCCCAGAGATTTGCTTGGTTTCTTACCTGTATATAGCAGAAAGTAGAGCCTTGGTGTTGTACAAATAGAGGGGATGTCATTTATTCATGTAAATAGGCATCCTTGAAGTTGTGGAGTGCACAGCCTAAATGCAGCTCATGCAGCTGACCTAAAGCTATACTCTTTAAAGTGTTTCGTTAACTTTTTAAGATGAATTGTGCCAGGACACAAAGGCTCCTTATATTTATCAGGGTTTTTAAAAAGTAATCTGAGACATGTATAAGGAGAAATTTTGTAAAATGTAAGTCACTGTCTTATATATATTAATACAAAAATAGTCATCTAAGGAATTGCTATTTAATGGGTAATATATATATTAGAGAGTGGAGATATTTTTGTGTGTTTTACAAATTCCAAACTGATAGGTGTTTTAATTTAGTTCAGTCAAAGAATTGCATGGTCAGCTGAAGAAAAATCTAATGTTGGTACAATGTGATAATTTCAAGAATCACACTTCCAGTAATAGTACCTGATAACCGCCAAGATGTTTCTGAAAAGAGAAAGTGATTATTTTAACAACAACAAAAAGAACAATTAAGAAATAATATTTGGTACATTTCCAGGAAGGAAACATCTCATATTAAAAAGAGAAAACAGTTTATAGCCCTTCATGAAGACTTGTGAAACTTGTTCAAACCAAAGATTTATTTCATTTTTTCAAACTTTTGCTTGGTTTGTTTGGGATGAGGAATTTTCCCCCTTGGGAATCAAGGAAGTTGATTACACCTCTCCCACTAGAATTGTGCAATGCCTTTAAATAGTTTTCCTGAAGTCTGTTTTTCATTATCATTATGAATTTCACAATACATTTCCAAATGTACTTTTGGGTATTTTTATCCAAAACTCTGTTCTCCAGTGTTTTAAACTCTTGATTATTCAAAATATTTTGGAAAGTGATATTATAAGATTAATTCCTTTTCATGCAGTATTATTTTAAAGAATAATTTATAAAATCTGTAGCCAGAATCTGACCATTCATATGGAGGATTTCTTTAAGTTGCTTTTTAGTAGTATTCTATTTATGGAATCATCTTATGTTAGCCTTGGAAAGATTATAGACATCCTTACTTGTAACTTCTGTATATTGTAATAAAAGAAAAGGAAAAAAAAAGTCATTTTTCAAGTAACCCCATAGCTTGTTAGTGAAAGAGCCAAGATTGCAACTCAGTTGTCTTGACTCCAAGTCTACTGTCCTTTCAATTCATTTTGTTGTTAGTTTTCCTGACCTTACTACTCTCCTTGCACACCAAACCCACCTCCATGCTCCAGCAGGGCTTGTTTCCATTTTCCCTCCTTTGATTGAGTGACTGCCAGTTCAGGCAATTGGCTAGACAATGGCTGGATCAAGTACTTGGAACACTCCTTGAACATACAAGAGCATACTTCCCACTGAGGGAATGACAAAACTCTGTGTCACAAAGAGTGTGATATGTGTCAGTGCAGAGCTATGGGCAGTGTGCTCTGTGGGTCCTCAGAGAAGGCAACAAAATCTGTCTGAAGAAGTTAGAGAAGCTTTAAAGAATGGGTTAGAGTTTTGAAAGATGCTGGAGATTCACTCAGGGGCAGGAGGGCAGAAATGCAGAAGTGGAAGACAGGAAAGGGAAAGAAAGGAAGGTAATATTTACCAAGCACCAGAGCATCTATCTGGCACAACAAATCTATAAAAGAAGTGTAATTATCTCTTTTATGGTTGAGAAAATGAAGGGTTGGGGACATTATTCTAACATTTCCCAAATACCAAGAACATGCCAGGCATTGTTGCTTTACTCACATGATTTCAATTAATCCTAACCATAGAAAAAATATACAAGGGAAGTACTACTCCTATTACAGATGAAGAAACCGAGTCATAGAGTAATGAAGTAAACTGCTGAAATTCCCTGAAAATATGATGGGAGTTGGGGGAGGGGAACAGGACAAAACTAGGAACTATTTGATCCTGAAGTAGGTTCTAATCAGCATATGATATGCGCTGGTTCGTTGCAGCTGTAGAGGTAGGAAGGTTATAGACAGATCAAAGATGTCCTTTATATTCTAGGCTAAAGAGAGAGGGGCTTATCTGGTTGGTACAGTTTTTAGTTAGAAAATGATTTGACTGAATTTATAGTTTTGAAAAATGTTCAGATTGCAACATCTCAAATGGATTGAAGAGTAGAGGTAAGGTAGAAGGACTAGTAAGGAGGATGTTGTAAAAACCAGAAGAGAGATGATGAGGTCACATCTAAGATAAAAGTAACGCAGAAGATTTTCAGGGAATAAGAGCCAAAGAACATAAGTTTTATTTAGATATTGAGGGAGATAGAGGAAAATCAAAGTGGTCTCCAAGGTCAGAGAGCCAATAACCGTGAAATGGAATCCATGATTTGAAGCTAAGCATGGTGACATGTGTCTGTAGTCCTAGCTATTAGGGAGGCTGAGGTGGGAGGTTTGAGAGTTAGAGCCCAGCCTGCGTAAAAGAGCAAGATGGTGTCCCCAAACAAACAAACAAACAAACAAAAACAAACAAAATGTATGATTTGAGACCACACTCTATTTTATATATAACTTCGTCTGCTTTTTTTTTTTTTTTTTTTTTTGAGATGGAGTCTCACTCTGTTGCCCAGGCTGGAGTGCAGTGGCACAATTTTGGCTCACTGCAAGTTCTGTCTCCCAGGTTCAAGCGATTCTCCTGTCTCAGCCTCCTGAGTAGCTGAGATTACAGGTGTGCACCACCATACCCAGCTAATTTTTGTATTTTTAGTAGAGATGGGGTTTCACTATGTTGGCCAGGCTGGTCTTGAACTCCTGACCTCAGGTGATCCTCCTGCCTTATCCTCCCAAAGTGCTGGAATTACAAGCATGACCCGCTGTGCTTGGCCCAACTTGGTTTACTTTTGGTTTTGCCCACATAATACCTATTCATTGTAACAAAACTAGAAAATGTAGATCAGCAAAAATGAACAAGCCTGAAAGCCTGATAATTCTACCATTCATACGTACCCTGTATAACCATAAGGATCATTGCCTTCAAGTCTCATATATTAAATATGTATTTATAAGCAAAATAGAATCATACAACACATCTGGTTTTTTGAAATATGCTTTTAAAAACACTTAACTACATAATTTGAATGATTTATTATGTCAAGATTTGTATTTTTCTGGCTAATAATTCATTGGATGGATGTATCATAAGACTTTAACAAGCCCCTGTCTCTAGATGTTTGTGTTATCTCCTATGCTGTGCAATAATAAATAACACTTATGCATACATTTTGCTTACTTGCTAATATTACTTGGGAAAAATTCTTGGAAGTGAAATGCTGTAGTTAAAGAGAACGCTCCATTTGAAGCTTTTGGTGTCTACCCTCAGGTTGCCCTGCAGAAAGTTTGCCATGCCCTCAGCAGAAGAGAGCCTGTTTGCTCACAGACTGCTAGCACTAGGCATTCACATCCTTTTAAAATTTTGCCACATTTAAAAAAAATTGCCACATTTAAAGGTAGCCATTAATTCACATTTTTAAATATCATTGAAGATAAACAGTTTATCCTAGGATTGTTGGCTACATTTTTTCCTTAGTACATTCCCAGTTCTTATTCCTTATGAATTGTTCTATTGAAGTATTCATATTTTTTATGTATTAGAGCTTTTTGTGTATTTTATATTCCTCTTCAAAACACTAATTTATTTGCCTCGTTAAGATAATTTCATATATTTATTTTATTGCTTTTTGGGTTTTTTTAGACAGGTTCTTGCTCTGTAGCCCAAGTTGGAGTGTTGTGGATTGATCGCAGCTCACCACAACCTCCACCTCCCAGGCTCAAGTGATCTTCCAGCCTTAGCCTCCCAAGTAGCTGAGACTACAGGCACATGCCACTCCACCTGGCTAATTTTTACATTTTTTGTAGAGATGGAGTTTTGTTATGTTGCCCAGGCCAGTCTTGAACTCCTGAACTCAAAGTGATCCACCTGCCTTAGCTTCCCGAAGTGCTAGGATTATGGGCGTGTCCAGCCAATTTCAAATATTTAACATATCTTTGTACATTCAATTATTTTTAACTTGTATATCTAGCTTATTTTAGGTTTGTATCTTATCAACAGGATTAAATTCACTCTTTAATATTATTTCCAATAACTGATAAAATATCCCCACATAAATGCACATTGGTTGGTTACCACTGTTCTTTAATAATAAAATGCATCCTGGGACTATGCCACATTTAATTGGCTTAACTGAGCATTGCAAGTCTCTTGATTCCACAATTTCTCTATTATTAAATTTCTGAAATGTAAATTATTTTACAGATGCATAAGTCCAGAGGGATTAAGTTACAAATTCGAAGCTACATTGTCTATGCAGAGGAGAGATTTGAAGCAAGGTTAATTAGATTCTGCTTTTAATCTTTTTTTCCTTGAGCCTGGGAAGAGCAGGGTCTTTAGTTCTTTTTTCTTCAAAGGGCCTAGTTCCTGTCAGTTGGATTATGTCCTTCAAGCCCTACACTTTCTCCTCATCCTTTCTCAAGGTCTTTGAACAGAAACAATGGGCTAAGTGCTTTTTGCATATCTGCGGTTATTCTCCTTTGCTACAAGAGGGGCTGGGACTCAGTGGTAGAGGTGAGCTGCATAGGATGGGGGAGATGGGCTGTAGGGGACATCGTCCTTATCAAGGTTGTTTATCTGTTGAGGATCATTGATTCCTCCTAGTGATTTAATATACATTTCATTCCGTGTTGTGTTGTATTTGAAACTAATTGTGGGACACAAGAGGCCACTTCATACCTTGCAAATAACAAATGACATCATTCTTTAAAAAAAAAAAAAAGTTGGTTTCTCTCTTTGCTTGAATTATATTACCATTTCTTTTCCATTTTCTTGTTGTTGTTGCTGCTGAGACAGAATTTGCTCTTGTTGCCCAGGCTGGAGTGCAGTGGTACAATCTTGGCTCACTGCAACCTCCACCTCCTGGGTACAAGTGATTCTCCTGTCTCAGCCTCCTGAGTAGCTAGGATTATAGGCGCACACTACCATGCCCAGCAAATTTTTTTTTTTTTTTTTTTTTTTTTTTTTTAGTAGTAGGGATGGGATTTTATCATACAGGTTAGTCTCAAACTCCTGACCTCAGGTGATCCACCCACCTCAGTCTCCCAAAGTGCAAGGATTACAGGTGTGAGCTACCACACCCAGCCTATATTACTATTTTTATGGAAAGCTATTGTTTGGGTGTCTTTCCCTTGTTAATTTCAAACATTTTGTTAATTACCAGCTGATATGCCACATAACATGGACTTCTCTGGCTTGTCTGCCCAAAGCTTGCCCATCAGGGACATACAAACCTGAAGGTTCACCAGGAGGAATCAGCACTTGCATTCCATGTCCTGATGAAAATCACACCTCTCCACCTGGAAGCACATCCCCTGAAGATTGTATCTGCAGAGAGGGATATAGAGCATCTGGCCAGACCTGTGAACGTGAGTCTCCCACTGTTGGAAAATGGGAAATATAAAAGCTGATTTTTCTGAGAGGAATAGTGCTGGTATTTGCATCCAACTCATTCAGAATGATCTTTAATGTTCTTTTCTCTAATCATATTTTTGGGGGGATGATTTGCTTTTATAACATTCTTATCATGGAACACATCCCTATCCTGCTCCAGAGAAAGGGGAACTGAGATGCTAGGAATAACATCACCTTGAAATCGGAAAGGCTTAGCACTTGGAAAACATTTAAAATGAATCAAAAAAAAGAAAAACTACAATTTTAACAACAAATTTGAATAAAAATGAGCTCATTTTGGCCCTGGTGATAGTCACATTTATCTTTGAAATAATCTATTTTTATTAGTAAATTTTGATATTATTCATATCAAAAATTAAAAATATTTAAATAGTGTATACCACATGCAGGAAGCTGTGGCCCTTGGGGTTTGTAGCACATATACTTTACTAACTTTATTTGTTCTTTATTTTGTTCTGCCTTAATCAAGAGGGAAATATCTAATGACATATAAAGTTCTAGAAGTATAATATCTCATATCCATGTAGATATCAAAGTAAAATTTTTTTAAAGCTTAAAAACTAATATTTAGTTTGTATTTAAAATTTAATCAGAAGTTAGTACCTATCAGGAATCAGATATAAGCATTTTTCTTCCAAATATGTACTTGAAAATCCAAATGCAGTAAATGGAAATGCTATAGGCAATTGACACATATGCATAAATGCCCCCTTGAACAAAAAAAAAATTTTTTTAAAAAAACAGGATATGTCGTAGACGAAAGGCTAACTTGGCTTTTTGATTTTATTTTTGTAAATGTAAGTTGTCCACTGCCCTGCCCTGAAGCCTCCTGAAAATGGTTACTTTATCCAAAACACTTGCAACAACCACTTCAATGCAGCCTGTGGGGTCCGATGTCACCCTGGATTTGACCTTGTGGGAAGCAGCATCCTCTTGTGTCTACCCAATGGTTTGTGGTCCGGTTCAGAGGGCTACTGCAGAGGTATGCAGACTACCGATTTACGTTGTTTATTCATTGTCTTGCTTGATTTCTTTGATTCAAACTCTAGTGAACCAGTCCATTCTTCATTTCTTTTTGGATTTCATAGACCACACACTACAGAAAGAAAAAAATTATAAGAAATTTGAAATCGAAACTACCAAGTTCAATTGACCACATAATTGTAAACTGTGCCTTTTATATCCCTTTTATGATCAAGCAAAAAAAAAAAAAAGGTTTGCCTGGGAAGTAAATGGACAGGTAACCTCAAACCTCAAATTTCAAGCCTCTAAGACATGGTGTAAAGGAGAGTATAGAATAATCAGAGTGGATTATTGATGCCTCCTGGAATTGTAGGGTTTAAGGAATCATGCAAGTATCCTGCAACAGAAGCAGTTAGCCAACTTGTAATCTCCAGCCTTCACTTGGGCAAGATGACCTGTTACAGAAAGTAGAGAATTTGCCAAAGTGAGAGCCCAAGGAGTCTACTAATAGAAGCTGAGGCTCCCATGTCAAATACAGAGAAGCAATAATAATAATAATAAAATAGTGCCTCAATCTGCCTCCACTTGCCATCTCCAGGACCTACTTTCTTGCTTCTTAGAACTCTCACACAACCAACTTCCTAAGGTTTACAAGTAGGGTTGGAAGGGGAGGATATTTAAGAAAAGGTAAGAGGGAGCAAGCCAAGGGACTTGAGGGCCTCTACCAGAATCTCTTTCCACAAAGCTTCTCAATACAAGATCTGCTCCCTACCTAGGGTTGCCAGATGAAACACAGGATGCCAGTTAAATTTGAATTTTGGAGTCTCCTGCAAGATTTGGGACCTACTTATACTAAAAATTTATTTGTTGATTTTCTGAAATTTAAATTTAACTGGATGTCCTGTTTTGTTGGTTTGTGTTTTGCTAAATCTGGCAAACACACTCCCACTACATCCCCTAGTCGTTTTTTTGGCAGAACACTTTGCTAAGGATTTGACTGCTCCAAATCCCTACACATCAGCTGGACCACTGGATTAAGATAAGTCGTTCTGTCTTCTGGTCTTTTCTTGGCATCCATATTCATAAGGGAAAACCACCTATTCCTGACTTCAAGATCATGTGTGAATCCCAGGAGACATCCGTGTTGGTACCAATTTCTTAGGTACCAATACTGAACTCATCAGTAAATGTAAATTGGCCTACATGGTATCCTCAAAAGACAAGGAATACTGAAGAGAATTAGCAGACTGAACTAAGGAGACCTGACAGAAAAGAAAGAAAAATGGAATCTGTGAGATTCAAAGGCAACTACGTTGCTAAAATAAGGCCAGGATTCCAAACAATGGAAGAAATGTGAGAGGAAAATATTTATTAGAAAGAAAAAAAAAAAAGGTTACTGACACAATGAATGGACCTAGTTAAAAGTTAAATTAATAAATTAGAAAACCAACTCAAGGAATTCATTTGAAAGTCAATCAAAAAAATCCAGAGATAAAAATGTGAAAGGATAAAGTAACATGAGAATAGTCACAGGAAATAGACTCTTTTCGTATTAGGAAACCAGAGAGAGAATGGGATGGAGGAGGCACCAGTAGATCTAAGGATAGTCTGGGCACGGTGGCTCACACCTGTAATTCCAGCACTTTGGGAGGCTGACGCGGGCAGATACGAGGTCATGAGACCAAGACTATCCTGGCCAACGTGGTGAAACCCTGCCTCTACCAAAAATACAAAAATTAGCTGGGCGTGGTGGTGTGTGCCTATAGTCCCAGCTACTTGAGAGGCTGAGGCAGGAGAGTTGCTTGAACCCGGGAGGCGGAGGTTGCAGTGAGCCAAGGATATGCCACTGCACTCCAGCCTAAAAAAAAAGAAGATCTAAGGATACATCCCTGAGCTGACATTTTGAAAATATTCACAACCCAAATCTTGGATATCCAGCTTAAAATCACTTAGTAAGTGCCAGAAAAAATTATTAAAAACAGATTTATGTCTGGAAATAATCTTAGTAAATTTTCTGAATGCCCTAGAAAAATAGAAAACTGTGTCCATTTCATAGTTGGAAACAACATTACCTACCAAAGAGAAAGAATCATATTAGCCTTAGGCCCCTTTGTTGGCCATTCTCAATGTTACAAAATAAGACCATGTTGCCAGGATTCTGAGGGAAGAGAATAGACCCTCGATTTCTAAACTCAGATAAGCTACTGTTCATGTGTGAAGGCAAAGGAAAGACATTATCAGTCTGCAGTCTCAAATGGTAAAAAGCCACATATGATTACTGAAAAAATGAATCCTTGAAAACCTGTAAAATATATTTTATGAAGTCAATTAAGTTCTGTGTAAAATCTCTACCTCTTCTTCCAAATACTTTATGGTAGAGGGTGGGAAATATTGCATTTTAACTTGCTGCTCAGTAGCCTTCCAAAGAGGAGTGAGAAAATCAGAGAAGACTGCCCTTTCAGGATAAGGTCTGGCCCCTGCCTTTTGAGCCTCCACCCTCCATAACCAAGCTTTGCATCTGACCCTAAAGCTGTAAGAAATAGCCATGCTCTCTCAGGAAGCCGGCCCTTCACAAGCTGCCCCTATAGCCTGGTCCTGCCTTTGCTCTGGGTCCTCTCAACCCTCCACTGTCTCCAAGCTCCTTCACCTGAATGGGGTGACCTCTGCACGTGCACGTGCATCTGCAGACCTGCCCCCACCCCTCGTTATATTTCTTATGCTATGGTGTCAGGGTCCATCAAGGAAGCACAGTCACCATGCATGTTGTGGGATGAGGGATTTATTTCAGGAAATGGACCTTACACAATTTTAGAAGGAGCTTGGAAACAGAAGACAAATGGTAGGACCAGAGGAGTTCCTGACAAGTCAACTTGAGAAACCAAGCCTGCCCAACTTTTGAAGTGGAATCGCTAAGGAGTAACTCATGGAAGGTCTAAGAGAAGCTTTACCTCTGTACAGCCATGCCCCTGTGGCTCTGCAGCCAAGAACCCTGTGATGAATATGGGGCCACCATTAGTCATACGATCAGCAGTGGGGATGTGGAATGGAGGAAAGCAAGGCTAAGCTGGAACCCCCAGGCATCGCTGCATTTTTCTATCACTGACTCTGATGACAATGACCCCTTCCTCACTTCTGCCTTCCAGAATCAAGTGCAAGTTCCTCTTTTGATCAACCCTAACTTGGAACCACAGTAAAGGAATTCTGGGAAGCATGTTTCCCAGTGTTAACTAACTTGTCACAATACGAAGCACCACACTTTTATTAGTAATTAACTTGTCTACCCCCTCTGCTAAACTGAATTCATTATGAGCCCAGAATGTATTTTTGCCCCTCAATCATTGATGATCCCTTTGGTGAATGAATAAAAACTTGAATGTAACAAATACACACATTAATAAATGTATATATTGATGTACATTCATAAATACAGTATATACATTGATGACCTGCTTCTGTCACTTCATATTAAAAAGCATGCATGGGTGTGATGGCACAAGCTTGTAATCCCAGCTACTGAGGAGGCTGAGGCAGGAGGATCACTTGAACACAGGAGTTGGAGGCTGCAGTGAGCCATCATTGCACAACTGCACTCCAGCCTGGGTGACAGGATGAGACCCTTACAAGAAAAGCATGCTTGTTCTCTTTTACATAATTTCAATTGCAATTCCAGTATAGATAAAATAATTTAAAACAGAATAAGGGGAGATGCTACAATTCAACTTCACCACCAAAGCTACTACTAACCCACCAGTTGTGCTGAATGAAGACATTTACCCAGGCCCTTACACTTCCACTAATGCTTAATGAATTTAGTTACTTGAGATATCATTCTATGAAACACATACCATATTTCACTAAATCTGAAACACATTTTAAAAATATTTAAACATCTCTAAAATGGAGATGCATCTTAAAATCAGTGGCAGCAAACCCTTTACTTGGCATTATTATTTCTTTATTAGTGGCACATAAAAGAATGTTGTGTCTTACAATGGGGATTCAATGAAATATGCCAATTGGGTAGGAATTAATTTCTGTTTCTTGGTGTGTAGTATGGAGAAAGTAGTATATTTTTACAGATTTAATTATAGGAACAGTGAATAATTTATGTTATATTATACTTTCTCAAGAATATTTGCAAGATTGAGACAGAAATGGAAAACTTGCATAAAATCTAAAGCCTTTTACAAATGTCGTGTTACATTGCTAATGTTTTTGTGGATGTTGACTAGTAATTGGTAACCCTGATTCTCATTTCTCCTATGTGCTCTTCTTAAAGCGCTTATACTCATTTTCAGTTGTATCTGAATTCTGAATTTCTTTCTAAACAGGAAAGAATTATTTTGTGGTTTCTCAGTCTTAACTAACTAAACCTGAGAAGAAAGATTCAACCAATGAGAACCTTACATTTAACATCAGATTTATTTTATTTTCAGTAATAGATACTATCACAATTTGGAGACTAACAGGAAGCGTGTGTCTGGGGAAAAAAATATGATTAGTCTTTAAAATGGGAACCAGAGTAGCTTCTTACATTATCTACTTCAAGTAGACTGTTCTCTTGCTGTTTTCTAAAAAGACCAAATAAATATTTAGGGATTGTGTTAACATTAATGTAAGTCAAGAAATATTAGGATTTTTTGGCTTGTTGAACTGAAAAAAAAAAGTTGAAAATTCTTTAAGAAGTGTGTTCCTATTAAAATGGTATTAAGTAGTCATTTTGGAGTGAAAAAGAGTATAAAATGTTTAGACTATATAGAAATTATTGCATATGCTTTGTTTTCACTGGGGAGCAATGGAAGTTTATTAAAACCAACATTTGAGAAGCAGTATAATTTGCAGCTGTATGAGGCACCAACTCTAATTTATTATCAGTAATAAATCCGTGTTGTCTCAGATTAGGAAATGTAGAGTCATCTTGGCAGTTTGTTGAAGCCAAAGCGTTGTTTAATATGGTTTTCCAGATTTTATACATCAGAATTTATCTAATTCACCTTTTAATCCCACCTCACACTTAGCATTGTGCTACGTGTGAAGGACACACTCAGTGAAAGTCAAAATGCAGAAGGCAAGATGTTTCCATGCACTTGATAGACGTAATAAAGATTCTATTTGCATAATGGGCACATTCAGGAAAAATTAAAACATGGAAGGCAAAATGTTTCTGGTTACTTTTTATTAATAGTTGACTTTGGTCCAAACCATTCCAGGGATAAAAGAGGCTAGAGTTTATGATTTAATCTCTAATCTAACTCTTGTATTTTCTCTAAGGAGTAATTGATCCTAAACTTTTATTTAATGCACACAGTATTTATGATCTGCTGATTAATATAATTTGAATGGGTTCCTGTGGAATGAATTCCAACAATGACTTTAGTTGAATACGCAGTTGAACGTTTTACCCTCAGCTTCCTTTCCTGTTATTTTAAGGTTGTCTTCAACATAAATAAATACATGCATGGTATGAACAATTGGCGAATGCAGAAAAGTAGAAGAAGAAAAAATATATCTCACCCGGAGTCTCAACAAAATTCTTGAGTCTCAAATGTTTTCTTGAAAAATCTTTAGAGATTGTTGCATGTGCTCTCTGAGAGGAAATGGAACTTTATTCTTTTGCAGGGGTTATTTCTATCTTTTGTACTACGATGCCCAATGCTTGTAGGATTCTATCTATAATCTATCAAGATGAATATATGTGCCCATCTTTTGGCATATTCAACAGGCACCGACTCTCTTTTCCTCTCCAGTCTGTTCATGATGAATGTGCATGCCTTCTGACTGAGAGAGTACATTTTTCATCGGTCTTGACAGCTTCCCCATCTTCCTCTTTCTTGTTCTCTGTTTATTCTTTCCCCTCCCCCTACTCTACCCTCTCTTCCTACTCTGACTTCCCCTTCCCTTGCCCTGCTCTTCCTCTTCTCCACTCTTCTTCCTCTCTTCCACCTACGTTTCCCCTCCCTTTCTCTTTCCTTTCTTCTCCCCTCCTGTCTTCACAGCTTTTCTTTTCTCCTTCACATTCCTCCCTCCTTCCCCTGCTTGGAATCCCTGAATGGAGAGACTCTAAGAACTAAAGGAAAAGAAGTGTAGGACAAGATTATAAACTCTTTCTAGATGGTTTTCTCTAAAGAGGAGAAATGGAACACGATAGATCAAAGGCTCCTGTAGGGTGTGGAAACTGATGGAGTTGAAGCACTTGAAGGAGCGATCCAGGAAGGTAAGAGGTGATTGTCAGAGACTAGGAAACTTGGGTTGGTGACAGTGAGGTCTAGAGGGCATGGCAGTTGTAGTAGCTGAGAAAAGGTGAAGGACATGATTGTTAGAAAAGGAGAGATCAGGAATATGACTCCAGGATGCTGGAATGATCTTTTTCATAGATAAGGAAACCACTAAGGGGTGTGTGTGTGTGTGTGTGTGTGTGTGTGTGTGTGTGTGAGAGAGAGAGAGAGAGAGAAAGAGAGGGAGAGAGAGAGAGAATTGAAAGGATGTTGGATATATAATATGATACTTCAAAGGAGCTGGAAGTTTTTAGGAAGGAAGGAGAGAGAATGATCTGGGAAGATAATAAGGAGCAACAGAGATACCTCCTCACCTCCAGTCCCTGTTATAGGAACAACACAATTTTTATTAGGGTAATCAAGTATAAGAAAACTGGCTCAAAAGGAAGTTTAGGGTATGAGGGGATTTACTGAAACCGATCATTATTCCAGAGGGCAGGTGCAAGGGTCTGTGGGGATAGATTTGGATCATAGCTGTATGTGGATAAGCCTGGTGGATGAGGGATGACTAGGGAGCCTTGGGCTTTCTAAGAGATTGCTATTAACAGGAATAGGACGTGATTGAATTAATGGAAATGGACTCTAACATACATTTTGGGGTTTGAATGGGCAGTTGGGGACTCTTACCAGGAAAACTGAGAGCACAGACATCATTTGGGAATCTGCAGAGGCTGGAGCGGTGTGAGTGCTCTCCTGTAGCTTCTCTGATGTAGTGTTAAGGACAGAGACTCAAAGGTGGCAGAACCGCAGAAATGCAGGTTTCTCTGGATACCTGATGGCGCCTTTTCTGATGGAGATCTTGAGGCTGGCTGAGGTGTGGGGGCATTTTCAGCATCCACAGTTTAGTGAATATCCTTCCTACTGCTTTCTCATGGTGAATTCAAAGAATGTGAAGAAAACCATGTCACCAGTTGTGCCTGCTCAGTTGTGCTCCTAGATATGTGCTTTAACCCTGAGCACATTTGGAGCACACATACATCCAATGAGGCAAGAGAGGGGAAAGAGCTTTCCCTAAAAATTTAACAAAGGAAAAGGTCACGGATGCTGGGTAGAAGGAATTAGAAATTGTGTATAGCTGCTATCATGGACCCAAATAACAATGTCTTATGCCAATTGAGGGTTCATTTTCTTTCAACTAGAGAGACAGAAGTAGGTAATCCAAAGTTGGTGTAATAGCTCCACTGTCGTCAGAGACCCAGATTTCCTATGCTTTTTGTTTTACCATCATGGTGAATGATACATTCACATGGCATCATATACTTATACTTTAGTATGTTGAGCTACCATTCCTCATGTCTGTATTGTGGAAGAAAAGGAGAGGGAAGCAGGGAAGGGAAAGAAGTACTCTCTCAATTGGGGCAGCCCTCTTTAAAAAGCCCAGAAGTCCTGCTCAATCTCAACTACATCTCATTAGTTGAGATAGAGAGTTGTAATCTTCTAGCTGGTCATATTACTATGCTTGATTAAACTGGCAAGAATTGGGTAGGCAACTATAAGTCTCTACCACAGCAGCAAGAATAAACAAACTGATATTAATGCATAAGTCAAGATTAGCATCATGAACTATGATTGGCAGGAATATATGTAGGAAGGAGAAGTGAAAAATCTAGAAGAACAAGAGCTGGGGTTGGACAGTAGAATACCGGAACTGAAGATTGCAGAAGTTGGGCAGTTTTGCAGAGGCTAGGACTATTAGAAGGCCTAGCATATGCCCATGAGGTCTATGAACCTAGTTGATCATGAACCTGAAAACTCCATCCTGGGAAAGACCTCTTCCTTTTGTTGGAATGTAGCCTGAAAAATCACAAGAAAGGCCCAGCTAAGAGCATCAGGTACCTCCCTTTTGTAGTCACCTCCAGTCTATAGTTACCATCTTCCATGTAGAGTCAGGCCCTTTAGATGGGTTAAGTTTCCCACCTATGGGCAGAGGGCTGCATGCAGTGATATTATTTGGCCAATGCATTTGATAAAACATGAACTTTCAAGTGTACCATAAGAACTCAAAAGATGGTGGTGTATTATGTATCGTTTGCCATTTTAAGAAAAGAAAATCGTCTTGCTTGCAATGTGCAGGCATTACTAAACTTACAATTATTATTTTTATTCTTATTTAATAAAATGTGATCTAATTGTTTTCATTTTATATAGTGAGAACATGCCCTCGTCTCCACCAGCCCAAACATGGCCGCATCAGCTGTTCTACAAGGGAAATGTTCTACAAGACAACATGTTTGGTTGCCTGTGATGAAGGGTACAGACTAGAAGGCAATGATAAACTTACTTGTCAAGGAAACAGCCAGTGGGATGGGCCAGAACCACGGTGTACAGGTAAGTTTCTAAAAGGTGTAATGCCTTGGGTGATTCATGTCCTCTGCTCTGATTTCTCCAGTATTCTCTGAAGACCTAGAACTCAACACTAGCTGGTAATAAGTATAATAAATACACATCCCCATGTACAGGTGCAGGTGTTACAGATGCAAAAACAACTGTGTCGTCTTACTCCTCTCCACTAGTAAAGGAACTTCTACAATGAATTCTATTTTCTAACTCACAGAAGCTTTTACCTTCAAATGACCATGTTTTTTTCCTTAGTTTTAATTGAGGCCAATTTGCATGGATTTTTTTAAAAAGGCAAATGCCACATAATTCTGTTGCTTTGTTAAACATGTTTTACATTTACCTTCTTGATGGAGGACAAAATTAGGAACCAGTGAATCTTAAAAATTGCTTTATTATTAAACAAGAACAAATAAAAATAACTGAACATTCAACTGAAAAGTTAAGAAAAAAACAACTGCAAGGAAAATTGAAAGAAGGATATAACAATCGTTTAAGTAAATGAAAAAGAACTATAAAGGGAGAAGAGATGCAGTAGAGTAATTAAGAAGCAAAGCTTTAAATAAAGTAATAAAATAGAATTTAAATTATAAGCAAGAAAAATTCAAAAATAAAATTTTTCTAAGAAATTCCCATACCATATACTTTGGCCCAAATAATGGAAAACCAGCCAATTCATATTCTTGAACTATAATTATTTGTCAACCTGACAATTATTACCCAAAAAAGGTAGAAAATTATAGACCAACCTTATGTATAAATATAAAAGGAAACATACTAGCAACCCATATTGAACAAAGTATAGTCTGCCAAAACAAGTAGAGTTTATTCTAGGATTACAAAAAGAAGTTAAAATTAAGTAACCTATCAGTATAATAAATTACTTCATTATAGCATATTGTAAGAAAATTGTTGCTTAGTAGAAGATAAAAATTCATTATCATTTAAAACACATTTTCAGTAAAATTTTTAAAAACTCATATTGATATAATTCACTTAACAAAAAATGTCAATCTGAAACCTGCAGCCACTTATGGAGAGACAATATAGTCTTATCAAATCTGGAAAAAGAAAAATATACTCACATTGTTTAGTACCGTTCTCTAAGCTTTAGTCTTGTGAGAAATTATGGGAATAGAGATATTGGTATTCAAAATTATCATCATTTGGAGACTATAAGTCTACCCCCCAAAAAACAGAGTGAATCTACCAATCAATGAGAGTGAATTAAAGTCATAAGAATACCAAATATATCTGCCAGCAGAGATTTGAGAAAAAAAAATTAAACAAACAGCCTTCCTATATGCAACGATAAACAGAATATATGGTAAAATATGGCATTCAAAAGATCTATGGAAATATAAAATATGTCAGAATAACCTTAAACAGAAATGTGTGGAACCTGTATTAAGCAAACCAGAAAAATGTCACTGAAAGATGAAAAGAACATTTTAATATTTATATAAAATATTATCAAAATGTTAAGTTCTTTCCAAATTATATATTTATATATAAACTACACATATAAATTTATATATAAATTAAATATATAAATTTATATATATATTTATATTACATATAAATATATATATAAATTACACATATAAATTTATATATAAATTATATATATGAAATTACATATATATAAATTATATATATAATTTATATATATAAATTATATATATATTTA
>CAUYLG010016568.1:0-61134 GCA_963573385.1 Cacajao melanocephalus
CATCAAAAAGTGGGCAAAGGATATGAACAGACACTTTTCAAAAAAAGACATTTATGGGGCCCACAAACATATGAAAAAGAGCTCATCATCACTGGTCATTAGAGAAATGCAAATCAAAACCACATTGAGATACCATCTCACGCCAGTTAGAATGGTAATCGTTAAAAAATCAGGAGACAACAGATGCTGGAGAGGATGTGGAGAAATAGGAACACTTTTACACTGTTGGTGGGAGTGTAAATTAGTTCAACCATTGTGGAAGACAGTGTGGCAATTCCATAAGGATATAGAACCAGAAATACCATTTGACCCAGCAATCCCATTACTGAGTATGTACCCAAAGGATTATAAATCATATTATTATAAAGACACATGTGGCTGGGCGTGGTGGCTCATGCCTGTAATCCAAGCACTTTGGAGGCCAAGGCGGGCGGATCACCTTAGGTCGGGAGTTCAAGACCAGCCTGACCAACATGGTGAAAACCTGTTTTAAAAAAAAAAAAAAAAAAGACATATGCACACCTATGTTTATTGTGGCACTCTTCACAATAGCAAAGACTTGGAACCAACCCAAATGCCCATCAATGATAGACTGGATAAAGAAAATGTGGGACATATATGCCATGAAATACTACGCAGCCATAAAAAGGATGAGTTCATGTCCTTTGCAGAGACATGGATGAAGCTGGAAACCATCATTCTCAGCAAACTGACACAAGAACAGAAAACCAAACACCGCATGTTCTCACTCATAAGTGAGTGTTGAACAATGAGAACACATGGACCCAGGGAGGGGAACATCACACACCAGTGGCTGTTGCGGGGTGGGGGGGCTAGGGGAGGAATGGCAGGGAGTAGGGGAATTGGGGAGGGATAGCATTAGGAGAAATACCTAATGTAGATGACAGGGTGATGGATGCAGCAAACCACCATGGCACGTGTATACCTATGTAACAAACCTGTACGATCTGCATATGTGCCCCAGAACTTAAAGTATAATAATGAAAAAAAGAAAGCCTTTCTTTCAAAATCTGGAACAAGTCTGGGATGCCCACTTTCACCACTGTTTTTCGACATGATACTGGAAGTCCTGGCCAGAGAAGTTAGGCAAAGGAAAGAAATAAAGGGCATCCAAGTTGGAAAGGAAGAAGTCAAATTAACCTTGTACACAGATGACATGATCTTATATTTAGAAAAACCTAAAGACTTTAATGAAAAGTCTGTTTCAGTAAAATTGTAGGATACAAAGTCAATGTACAAGAATCAGTAGCATTTATATATGCCAACAGCAAACAATCTTAAAGATTGTTAAAGAAATTAAGAAATCACTTCCACTTTTAATAGTTACAAAGAATACAAAATACTAGGAATTTATTTAACCACAGATGAGAAAGATTAATACAGGGAAAAATATAAAACACTGGTGAAAGAAATTGAAGAGGATCAAGGAAAAAAAATGGAAGGATAGTTTATGCTCATGGATCAGAAGAATTAATATTGTTAAAATGAAAATGCTACCCAAAGCAATTTACAAATTCAGTGCAATCCCTATCAAAATACCAATGACATTCTTCACAGAAATAGCAAAACCAATTCTAAAATTTTTATATGGAACCTCAGCAGACCCTGAATAGCCAGAGTCATCCTGAACAAAAAGAACACTGCTAGAAGCATCATACTACTCGACTTCAAAATATACTACAAACCTATAGTAACCCAATCAGCATGGTACTGGCATAGAAATAGACACATACACCAATGGAAAAGAATAGCAGATTCAGATATAAGTTCACACATTTACAGCCAACTCATTTTTGACAAAGGCAGTAAGCCCATATACACCTGGGAGATGACAGTCTCATTCATCAATGGTGTGGGAAAATCTGGATACCCATGTGCAGAATGAAAGTCTATCCCTTAAACAAGGAGCTTAAACAAGTCAATCGGAAAAAATCAAATGATCCAATTTTTAAATGGGCAAAAGTTCTGAATAGACGTTTCTCAAAAGATGGCGTACAACTGGCCAACAGATATATGAAAAAATGCTCAGTATCACTAATCATCAGAGAAATGCAAATCAAAACCACAATGAAATATCATCTTATCCCAGTTAGAATGGCTTTTCCCAAAATGACAAGAAATAACAGATGCTGGTGAGTACATGGAGAAAGGAGAACTCTCATACAATGTTGATGGGGATGTAAATTAATGAGTGCAGCCTCTATAGAAACTGCATGGAGGTTCTCCAAAAAACTAAAACTACCATATGATCCAGCAGTCCCACTACTGGGCATATATTGAAAAGAAAGAAAATCAGTATATCAAAGAGATGTCTGCACTACCATGTTTACTGCAGTACTATTTACAGTACCCAAAACATAAAATCAGCTTATGAGTCCATGAATGGATTAATGGATAAAGAAAATGTGGTATATATAGATATACAATGAAATATCATTCAGCCATTAAAAAATGAAATATTGTCATTTTCAGCAATATAGATGGAATTGGAGGTCAATTATGTTCAAATAATCATTATGTAAAATAATGTCATTATGTAAAATAATCCAAGCCCAGAAAGACAAATAACTCACATTCTTACTTATACGTGGGAGCTTAAAAAGTGGATATCATAAAGATAGAGAATAAAGTGGTGGCTACCAGAGGTGGGAAAGAGCTGGGTGCTGGGGGTGGGTGAATAGAGGTTGGTTGATGGGTACAAATATACACTTAGAAGAAATAAGAACTGGTGTTTGATAGATCAGTGGGGATACTATATTTAATATTGTGTCCATTTCAAAATAGCTAGAAGAATCATTGGGATGTTCCTAGTGTAAAGAAAAATATTTAAGGTGTTGGATATCCCAATTACTCTGAATTGATTATATAAATGTATCAAATTGTCACGTATCTCAAAAGTATGTAAAGCTATTAAGTATCAATAAAAATAAATTAATTAGAAAACAAAAAAAGATTTAGACTAGCTCAGCCTAGTGGTGTGGTTGCCAAAGTTCAGTACCCAGGCCAGCAGCACCAGCTTCCCCTGGGAGCTCATTAGAAATGTAACTTCTCAGCCCTACCCAAGACCTACTGATTCAGAAGCTCAGGGGGTGGGCCCAGCTCACCCCTCCTTCCCTCCCTTCCTTCCTCCCTCCCTCCCTCCCTCCCTTCCTTCCTTCCTCCCTCCCTCCCTCCCTCCCTCCCTTCGTTTCCACCCTCCCTCCCTCCCTCCCTTCCTTTCCACCCTCCCTCCCTCCCTCCTTCCTTCCTTCCTCTCTCTTTCTTTTTCTTTCTCTTTCTTTTTTTCTTTCTTCCTTTCCTTTCCTTTCTTTCCTTCCTCTCTGTCTGCCTTACTTCCCTCCCTCCCTCCCCACTTCCTTCCTTCCTTCCTTCCTTCCTTCCTTCCTTCCTTTTGAGTGAGTTTCATTCTTGTGGCCCAGGCTGGAGTTCAATGGCATGATCTCCACTCACCACAACCTCTGCCTCACACATGCTGCTCCCATGGCCCAAGCCGCCTTCTCTTCCCTCCTGACCTGTCCCTTCAGTGGGGCAATCTCCCTCAGCTTTCTGGCCTTGACCTACCTGATTCTCGCTGACCCCACCTAGATAGGTCAGCTCTTCATTCATCACCCGTCAACCCCTGCCCATTGCTCTCATGACATCCTTTACTTTCCCACAAGCTTGTCCAACCCTCTGCCTGCAGGCTGAATGTGGCCCAACATAAATTTGTAAACTTATGATTTTTTTTTTTTTGCTATTTTTTTTTTTTTAGCTCATCAGCTATTGTGTTAGCTTGTTGTTGTTTTTTGGGGGACACAGTCTCGATTAGTCACCCAGGCTGGAGTTCAGTGGCACAATCTCTGTTCACTGCAACCTCCGCCTCCTGAGTTCAAGTGATTCTCCTGCCTCAGCCTCCCGAGTAGCTGGGATTAGAGGCATGCACCACCATGCCCAACTAATTTTTGTTTTTTTAGTAGAGACGGGGTTTCACTATGTTGGCCAGGCTAGTCATAAATTTCTGACCTCAGATGATCCGCCCGTATCAGGCTCCCAAAGTGCTGGGATTACAGGTGTGAGCCACGTGCCTGGCCAGTATCAGCTTTTTTTTTTTTATGTGTGGTCCAAGACAATTCTTCTCCCAGTGTAGCCCAGGGAAACTGAAAGACTGGACAGCCCTGCTTAGCACATCCTGGATCTCCCTCACTCCCCGAGATCCCTCATTATTCCCCTAGGGCCTCCAGGTGCAGCGCCTCCCTGTCCTGCAGGCATTTACCTTGTGTTCCTTCCTGACTGCTGGACTGAGGCTCTGTGAGGTCAGGGCCTGGCCCAGTCATGGCTCAGTGGATGCTCAAGAGAATGGATGGATATTGGATATGCGCAGACAGTCAGCTCCACTGCATCCTGCAGTTGTCTCCTGGAGCCACCTTTCTGCATCCCCTGGCTCCTCCTCCTGTCATTCATTCATTCAACTCATTCATTCAACTCCTGTCATTTCACTCATCCAGCAAACATTTACAGAGAACCTGGCCTGTGCCAGGCTCTGACGTTCAGTTGGGATGGAAGACAATGTCCTTACATGGACACTTGGATGACTGAGGAAGGAACTTGGGAGATGCCAAAATGACCGTAAGGTAGGTAGTCTGAGGCTGGCAGCTGTCCTGTGAAAACAACGGCAAAGACTCAGGCTCCCAAACTGGGAGTCATATTATTGGTCTGCAGTACAAAATCACTGGCAAAACACGTCTGTGCTTATGAGCCAAGCACGCAGAGGCCCAAAGGTGTCTGCTGGCATTTCTTCGAAGAAGTGGTTTTGTGCGAGCACTGAGCATCCTGGGGACCCTTATCCTGGGCGAGGACCATGCCTGAGTTCTGCTAGGAGATCCACCCTCACTGCCAAATCACTCACCAGAGCTTCTCCCCTCTACCCAGGCTCATAAAGATTTGAGAGCTCAGAGACAGAGGAAATGCCACGTGTCTTTCCCTACTTCTGAGCCCCATGGGGCCACAGCACGCCTTCCCCTGCCCTGGCAATGACAGATAAGCTGGGGTCCTTCCCCATCGCCAGCTCTGCTGCACTGCCCGCCTTCGGCCATTCTGTGGAGTTTTCATGATGGGTTTCATCCCATCATCATGGGACTACACTCTTCAGGGAGTCATTACCTCTCTGGGCCTCAGTTTCTCCTCCTGTGAAACAACAGGGTGGAACTTAAGGACCCCTCCAGTTTTCGCTGACAATCTGAATCTGCCTTGTGCATGTACATAGCCCTGCAATAGCGTCAAGGAGCTTTAATTGTGGGATGGAAAAGAAAGGAGCCTGTGGGTTTTGAGGAGGGGACGGGTTCCGCCAAAGGCAGACCATGATTCTGAGGGCCTCTCTGATGGGCTGGATCTTGTACTCTGCGTTTATCTGCAGTGCTTGCTGTCTGGCAAGTCCAGTGGGTCTCCAGTTGGTTCTATTTGAGCTGCTACTGGGGTGGCAGCTCTCAGAAGTGTGGGACTGGATGTAGGCGACGGGGAGGGACCGGAATTGCATGCTCCCTCGAGGACATAGCACACCGTGGTGGTCTGGGGTAGGATGAGGTATAAGTGCTCTGCTTCAGGCCAGCCTTGGGTGCCAGCCATCTCTGTTTGAGCTGCTCAAAGAGTCCATAGTTTGTAGGGGGAGCTGCAAGAGAAACCGGGGTCCAGCTGAACAGGGCTTAGAGAAGGAGTCTTACCCTAAATGGCCATGAGACTGGGCAGCAGGGGCCCTGGAGGTTTTCCCAGGCTGTTCTATTAGGGACCGAGGCTGCAGAGCCCCAGAGGGAAAGGGCCTTGCAGAGAGCATTGGTTCAGGCAGGCTCTGGCAATCTCGAGATGGATCTACCTCCCAAGTGCTCAGGGAGACCAGGCTCTGCCACAGGCGCCTGAGAGAAGTCAGCCCCATGGTGTGGTTGTGCGTGGCCTCGCTGGTCCCGAGTAATTGTCCCACCCCATCAGGAAGGAAGCTGTGTGCGTTGAGAGTGATGTTGAGGAGGATCCCACGCAAAAATAATGCAGAGTGACCAGCAGCTCATTCTTCAACCTATGACCCTTTGCATCAAAAGGTAGGATCACAAAGAGATGGCACTGCTCTGTGTCCTCATGAGGGTAGACGTGACTTGAACCATAAATCGGATCAAGGCACTCTCCAACAAAAATCCACTCCAAGTCTTGGGATTGTGGGTAGGACACATTCCATTCCCTTCACCATGCCCTCGGAGCCCCTACAGGGTCCTCCCCCATTCCTGCCTTAGAACTTTTTCACTTACTGTTCCTTCCTCTGGAATGCCCTTTCCCGCAATCCCTGTATGGCTCCCTTCTTCCCAGCTTAATGTTCTCCTCAACAAAGACCATCCCTCAGTTTTCCAAGGAGGTATTTGTGAACCAAAGGCGGTTCACAAATACACCACCTCACTTTCTATCCATTACCTGTTTTCTTTTCCTAGCGCACATTCCTGTCTGTCATTATCTGTGCGATCTTAAGTGTTCTTACTTTTCAGTGGTGACTTATCTGTTTCCCCACTGGAAGGTCAATTCCCAGAAACTCCTCAGTGTTTGTTACCACTGCAGCAGGGAGCACTCCCTGGGAACTACTGTCATTATTCATGGAATAAATAGGACTGCGAGGGAGGATGCATGGATGTCACCCCCTGCCACCTGTGCTCTGAGCACGCCATCATGGGGCACAGGTGATGGCTTCATCATGCAGCCAAGTAATGTCCTCTCCCATGTCAAGGGAGAGGACAGGTGGCAGCCCTGAGGGGACAACAGGACTCAGCCCCTACATCATCCCGCTACTCTTCTAAAACCAGGGTCACCCGTGTGGTTCCTTCTGCATGAAGCCGGTACAGCGGCATTCCTCCAGGCACCTTTACAGACCAAGACAGAGGAAACCCTGAATTATAAAAGTACCAAGAAGGGGATAGTCAGACTTCTCTGGCAGCCACAGCAGCCTCTGTCCATTCCAGGTGCGGAGTGGAGGCAGCCCCGGGTTGTAACCATGCCGGTTGTAATGGTCGTCGTAGGTGCTGATCAGGTAGCGATGCCGGGGCTCCTGGTGGTGGGTGATCAGGTGTTTGTAAGGGAGCCCCTGGAAGGACAGACACAGTGGGCTCATCACTGATAGGAGCAAGGCATCTGCCTGGCCGTGGTGGAGACAGGAGCTGCCACAGGTAGGGGTCTGTGGTGCTGATGCAGAGAGTGGGCATCCGTGGGCTGGTAAAGGGTCTTCAGGGCCACCCATGGGGGACACACTTGTTGATCCCACCCTGGGACAGCCCACTTTCAAACACATCCCTGCTAGCTGCAGTCAGTTCTCTATATGACCGGTCCCATGCCAAGTCAATTCATTCCTAGAATAACCTACGGTGGCACATTAAAATTAAAGCCACAAGAACAGAAAACCAAACACCACATAAGTGTTCTCACTTATAAGTGGGTGTTGAACAATGAGAACACATGGCCACAGGGAGGGGAACATCACACACCAGGGCCTGTCAGGGGATTGGGGGCTAGAGGAGGGATAGCAGAGGGTGGAGGGATAGAGGAGGGATAGCATTAGCAGAAATACCTAATGTAGATGACAGGGGGATGGATGCAGCAAACCACGATGGCACATGTGTACCTATGTAACCAACCTGCATGATCTGCACATGTACCCCAGAACTTAAAGTAAAAAAAAAAAATTAAAGCTAGGACATCCTGCTAAATGAGAAGAGTCAGCACTACCTCACTTGTGATCTGAAATTGCACCCTGATTTGTCTGAAGTCTTATGCATCCAAGCCTGTTCCTAAGGGCGAGGAAAAGATGGTGAGTGCCAGTCTGACGTGTGTGCCTTATATTTCAGTCTGTTGCTGTGGGAAGAATCCGATAACACCCCATAAATTGCCTTCTCTTGCACAGGATTTATGGCTCACTCAGCTGGAAACTAGGCGAGTGATTTCTTTGGTGAGGAGTAATTTACAGGGAAAAGAAAGCCATGTTCTCCTTACTCTGGGATGTTTGCCTGAAGCAGTGCTTTTCCTAAGAAAATCCTCTTGGTCCCGGAAGAGAATCCTGGGGAAACTGCACTGATTTACAAGGGGGGATAATGTTGATTTCCACACTTGTCCTCTTGTCTGGAGCAGACAGGGAGGCCTGTGTTTTCTATGGTCTGGAAATGCCAGCTGCACCCAATATTTCAAGTGATGGTTCCATAAATAAGTCAGATCACAATGCCAGAGGAGGACAAGGGGGGTGGGCACAGACATTAAGCAGGATTCCCAAGACCCACATCACCCAGTACCCCATAGTGTATTTCCAATGCCGGAGGGATTTGGACCGTTTCCCATCAACAGAGGGAAGTTCCGAAGCAGCATCGCGGCACGGGAGGGAGAGAGGACAGGAGGAATTTTCTTGCAGTTTCTCTTGGTTTGGGGTGTGGTCCTGCCGTCTTTATTGTGTGCCTGGGGTTTTTCCTCATTCGGGTGTGGGAAAGTGACAGACCCAGAGACAATTGCCTTTGATCTGAGTGATCTCTTAGGTCCCTCCAAGCACTAAAATGCCCCACTTCCGAAAGTTGTCCCCTACCTTATTCCGTGCCTCTCTGCTGCCACCCTGAGGTTAAACCGGTGTAGTAGGGTCAGGTGGGATGGGAGTGGGGAGGCAGAAATCACTTATGAGAGCAGCAGGCTGGCAAAATAAACAACTCAAGGGAACTCCCAGAGTGTGGTGGGGACAGAGCACAGCTGTGCACCCAGTGGGTGAGCACCTACAAGCTTGTTCTCCCCAGGGTGTGCCTGCTGGGAGCTACCCACAGGGGTTGATATAGGAGGAGGCTTTCCCTGCTGTTCCTGGAAGGGCCAGGATCTCTGAGCCTCTGGCACACCAAGTTAATAACTGTCTCCTATATGCTCACTAGTGGGATTGCTGAAGATAATAATAGTCTCAAACACCCCTCCTTGGGTGTGGGTAGCATGTTCTGAGGTTGCAATACCCTGCTCTCTGCTTCCTATACCTGTAACACCATGATGCCCACAGACAAGTGCCCAGTCAATAAAGAGAGTGTGGGAATAGTGCTTGACATTTCATAGGAAAGAACAGGAAGCTGGAGCGCAGATAATACAAGACACTGTTTGTCCAGATGCATCACTGCTAGCTGCTTCTGCAGTGCCTATGAGATTCCTGACTATATGCATCATTTACCGTTTTGTTGCCGTTTCTCCCATTCTTTGCTTATATTCTGTGGGAAGAGTGATCCAGGTGCTGGGATATAGGTTGGAGGGAATGCTACCGGTTTGAGATTAAACACATCTTCCGCCCACACAGGTAATTACAGGTCAGTGCTATCTGCAACCCCTGGGCTGGGAAGGTATTAATGAGACTACTCCTGTTTTCCCCAGAGGGTACTGAACGTATAAGATGCTGGCGGGTGTCCCCTGAGCTTTGGGTGGGGTCCAGGCCTGAGTGTCCCAGACACCACTCCCTCTTACCTCAACTTTCCTTTTCCCGTACCACCTGGAGATCTGGTCCGGTCTGTGGTCTGGGAAGGGGACGTATTCTTTTCTGTGAATGGATTGGGGTGTCTTCTCAGTGTCTCTGGTGAACTGGAAAAGACCAAATATTCAGGCAAACCTCTGAGATGCCACTTCTCAAACTTCTGCTGGGTCCACTTACCTCCTGGGCCATCAGAAGATGGGTATTGAAATGGTAAATACCAACCCGAGGACGTCCCGCCCAACACATGAAAAGAGCTGGGAGACTTCCATCTGGCCCCCCGGGGAAGAGCTGTCCCTGGCTCCCCTGGCCACCTTCTCATGGTCCGCACCTGGTCCTTTCTCATCTCTCTCTCTGCTCTTGTCTCCCCTTTGGCCTCCTCTGTTTCCTTTTCTTCTTTGTTCCTCACTCTTTCCAACCCTTTCATTTTTTTTTTCTTTTTTTTGAGACAGAGTCTCGCTCTGTCTCCCGACTGGAGTGCAGTAGCCTGATCTCGGCTCACTGCAACCTCTGCCTCCCAGGTTCAAGCGATTCTCCCGCCTCAGCCTCATGAGTAGCTGGGACTACAGGTGCGCACCACCACACCTAGCTAATTTTTGTATTTTTAGTAGAGACGGAGTTTCACCACGTTGGGCAGGATGGTCTCGATCTCTTGACCTCACGATCTGCCTGCCTCGGCCTCCCAAAGTGCTGGGATTACAGTTAAGGCCACTGTGCCTGGCCTTAACTCTCTCACTTTACAAATTATATTTTATTCTCTAATTCGTTTTCTTAAAGTTTAATATGGTAAAATGTATTCAACATAAAATGTACCATTTTAGCCATTTTCAACTCTACAGTTCAATGGCGCTCACACTGTTGTGCAATCATCACCATCATCCTTCTTAGAAATCTGCTTACCTTACAAAACTGAAACTCTGTGACCACTAGGCACTAACTCTCCATCCTCCTTCCCTGCAGCTGCTGGCAATCATCATTCTACTTTCTGTTTCTATGATCTTGCTTGTAATAGGCACTCTGTATAAGTAGAATCAGACAGTATTTGTCCTTTTGTGTCTGTCTTATCTCACTTAGTATAATGTCTTCAAAATTCATCCATTTGATAGCATGTGTCAGAATTTTCCTTTGAAGGTTTATTCTCTTCCATTGTATACTTAACACCACATTTTGTTTATCCATTTATCCATCAGTGGGCATTCAGGTTACATGCACTTTTGGCCACTGTGAATAGTTACTTTTAATGCGAGTGTACAAATATCTTTTTGAGTTCCTGCTTTCCATTCTTTTGGGCATACAACCAGAAGTGTAATTGCTGGATCACATTGTAATTCTATGTCTAATTCTTTGGGGAACTGCCATATTGTTTTCCACAGCGGCGGTACCATTTTACGTTCCCACCAGCAGGGTGCA
Source organism: Cacajao melanocephalus (assembly GCA_963573385.1). Lineage (NCBI taxonomy): Eukaryota > Metazoa > Chordata > Mammalia > Primates > Pitheciidae > Cacajao > Cacajao melanocephalus. The sequence continues at coordinate 10,907 of CAUYLG010016568.1, forward strand.
AGCGTTCCCATTTCTTCACGTCCTCACCAACACTTGTTACTTTCTGTTTTTTGATACTACTCATACTATCTCATTGCGGTTTTGATTTGCATTTCGCTAATAATAATAATCAGTGAGGTTGACTATGCTTATGTGTTTACTGGCCATTTGTACATCGTCTTTGGAGATGTATCTATTCAGGTCCTTTGCCATTTTTTAATCAGGCTGCTTGTCTTTTGTTGTTGCTGAGTTATAGAAGTCCTTTACATATTCTGGATATTAGCCCCTTATCAGCTATATCATTTGCAAATATTCTCTCCCACTCCACTGGTTGTCATTTACTCTGTCGATAGTGTCCTTTGAGGCACAAAGTTTTTTGTTTTGATGAAGTCCAATTTTTTTTTTTTTTTGAGACGGAATCTCACTCTGTCACCAGGCGCCAGTGGCTCGACCTCGGCTCACTGCAACCTCCGCCTCCCGGGTTCAAGCAGTTCTCCTGCCTCAGTCTCCCGAGTAGCTGGGACTACAGGCACAACCCACCACGCCCAGCTAATTTTTCTGTATTTTTAGTAGAGACGGGGTTTCACCATGTTGGCCAGGATGGTCTTGATCTCTTGACCTCGTGATCTGCCCGCCTCAGCCTCCCAAAGTTCTGCGATTACAGGCGTGAGCCACCACGCCCGGCCTGAAGTCCATTTTATTATTTTTTCCTTGTGTTGCCTGTGTCTTTGGTGTCATATCAAGAAATTCTTGCTAAAGTCAATGTCATGAGACTTTTTCCCTATGTTTTCTTCTTTTTTTATTTAATTAAGAAAAATAGAGATGGGATCTTGCTATGTTGCCCAGGCTGGTCTTGAACTCCTTGCCTCAAGCAATTCTCCCACCTCAGCCTCTCAAAGTGCTGGGATTACAGGCATGAGCCACCACACCCAGCCCCGTATGTTTTCTTTTAAGAGTTTTGTAGTTTTAGGTCTAATCTAGGTCTTTGATCCACTTCGAGTTCAGTTTTGTATATGGAGTTAGGGAAGGTTCTAACTTTATTTTTTTTTTGCACATAGATATCCGCTTTACTCAACGCCATTTGTTTAAGAGATTGTCCTTTTCCCCCATTGAATGGTTTTAGCATCCTTGTCAAGGGTCCTTTGACCAAACATACGAGTGTTTCTTTCTAGGCTGTCTCTTTTGTTCTATAGGTCTATGTATCTGTCTGTGTGTCAGTATCACACCGTCTTGATTACTGTAGCTTTTAGTAAGTTTTGAAACCAAGAAATGAGAGTCTTCCAACTTTGTTCTCCTTTTTCAAGATTGTTTTGACTATTTGGAGTCTCTTGAGATTTTACATGAATTTTAGGATGGATTTTATGTCTGAAAAAAAACAACTTTACTGGTGTTTTCATATTGATTGCATTGAATCTGTAGACAGCTTTGCGTAGTATTGATATCTTAACAATATTAAGTCTTCCATCCATGAACACAAGGTGTCATTCCACTTATTTATGTCCTCTTTATTATTTTCAACAGCGTTTTGTAGTGTTCAATGTATATAAGTCTATAAGTCTTTCATCTCCTTGGTTAAACCTACTTTTTTTTTTTTTTTTTTTTTTTGATACACAGTCTCGCTCTGTCACCAGGCTGGAGTGCAGTGGCCCCATCTTGGCTCACTGCAACCTCTACCTCCTGGGTTCAAGCAATTCTCCTGCCTCAGCCTCCCGAGTAGCTGGTACTACAGACGCACGCCACAACGCTCAGCTAATTTTTTTTTTTTTTCATATTTTTAGTAGAGATGGGGTTTCATCCTGTTGGCCAGGATGGTCTCGATCTCTTGACCTCGTGATCCGCCCTCCTCAGCCTCCCAAAGTGCTGGGATTACAGGCGTGAGCCACCGTACCCGGCAAACCTACTCTTAAATACTTTATTTTTTGATGTCACTGTAAATGGAATTGTTTTCTTAATTTTCTTCTCAGAGCTCATTGTTAGTGTTCACAAACACAACTGAGTTTTGTCTAAACTCATTTATCAGCTCTAACAGTTTGTGTGTGTATGTGCACATGTGTGTGTGATCTTTAGGGTTTCCTATATATAAAATCATGCCGTCTGGAAAATGAAGAGATAATTTTACTTTTTCCTTTCCAATTTGGAAGCCTTTCTTTCCTAATTGTTCTGGCTAGACCTTCCAGTACTATGTTGAACAAAAGTGGCAAAAGCTGGCATCTTTGTCTTATTCCTAATCTTACAGGAAAAGCTTTCAGTCTTTCACCATCAAGTATTATGTCAGCTGTGTGTTTTTGTTATTATGCTGAGGCAGTTTCCTTCTGTGTCTAGATTGTCAAATACTTTTCTTATCAAAAGAAGCTTAATTTTGTCAGATGCTTTTTTCTACATTGTGATGATCATGTAGTTTTTTCCCTTCATTCTAGTATGTTGGTTAATTTTTATATATTGAACTTTTTTTTTTGAGACAGAGTGTTGCTCTGTCCCCAGGCTGGAGTGCAGTGGTGCAATCTCGGCTCACTGCAAACTCCGCCTCCCAGGTTCAAGCCATTTTCACACCTCAGTCTCTTGATTAGCTGGGACTACAGGCACGTGCCACCATGCCCAGCTAATTTTTGTATTTTTTTTGTAGAGATGAGGTTTCATTATGTGAGCCAGGCTGGTCTTGAACTCATGACTTCAAGTGATCTGCCTGCCTTGGCCTCCCAAAGTGCTGGGACTACAGGCATGAGCCACTATGCCCAGCCCTTAACCATTCATGCATTCCAGGAATAAATCTCACTTGGTCATGGTGTATATAACCCTTTTAATATAATATTGAATTGAGTTTTCTATTATTTACTTGGGAATTTTTACATCAATATTCATTAGGAATATTGGTTTGTAGTTTTTTTTTTTTTTTGCAATGTCTTTGTCTTTAGTATCAGTGCAATGCTGCCTCATAAAATGAGTTAGAATGTATTTCCTCCTCTGATATTTTGGAAGCATTTAAGAAGGACTGATGTTCATTCTTTCTAAAATATTTGTTAGAATTCACCACTGAAGCCACTGGCTTTCCTTTGTTGGGAGATTTTTTATTACTAATTCAGTCTCTTCACTAGTTATCAATCTATTCAGACTTTTGATTTCTTTATAATTCAGTGTTAATAAATTGTGTATTTCTTGGAATTTCTCAATTTCATGGAGATTATGCAAGTTATCCAATTTTTTGGCATAAATTGTTCACAGTACTCTCCTATTATCTTTTTATGTCAGAAAAAAATTGGTAGTTATTTATTTTTTATATTTTTTTTAACTTTTTTTAAGCTTTTTTTTAGACTAGTCAAGTGCAGTAGTGAGAAGTAGCAAAAGAGTAGAACAAGGAGTTCGATCTGTAACTGACTGTGAACAATCAATTGAGATAACTCACTACCTTCGGACCAGCCTATTTATTTATTTTTTTAAGGACGGGGTTTCACCATGTTGGTCAGGCTGGTCTTGAACTCCCGACCTCAGGTGATCCACCAATCTTGGCCTCCAAAGTGCTTAGATTACAGGCGTGAGCCACCACGCCCAGCCAAAAGTTGATAGTTCTTTTACACTTTTCATTTCTAATTTTAGTTACTTGCATCTATTCTCTTTTTTTTTCCTTTAGTCAATATAAATAAAGATTTGTAAATTTTATTGATCTTTTCAAAAAACCAACTCGGATTTTGTTTGCTGGTTTGTTTGCTTGTTTGTTTTGAGATGGAATCTCGCTCTGTCACCCTGGCTGGAGTGCAGTGGTATAATCTAGGCTCACTGAAACCTCCCAGGTTCAAGCCATTCTCCTGCTTCAGCCTCCTGAGTAGCTGGGATTACAGGCATGCACCACGATGCCCGGCTAATTTTTGTATTTTTAGTAGAGACTGAGTTTCACTATGCGGGCAGGCTGGTCTTGAACTCCTGACCTCAGATGATCCACCTGCCTTGGACTCCCAAAGTGCTGGGATTATAGGCGTGGGCCAACATGCCTGGCCCCAACTCAGTTTTGTTGATTTTTTTCTGTTGTTTTTCTATTTCCTATTTTACTTATCTCTTCTCTAAATCTTTAATTTCCTTCCTTCTGCTAGCTTTGCATTTAGTTTGTTCTTTCTTTTTCTATTTCCTTAAAGTGTAACGTTAGGTTGTTAATTTGAGATATTTCTTCTTTTTTAATGTGCTTACAGCTGTAAATTTCCCTCTTAACAGCATTTTCACTGCATCCCGTAAGTGTTGGTATGTTGTATTTTCATTATCATTTGTCTCAGGATATTTTCTAATTTTTGTGTGACTTTTTTTCTTTACTGATTTTTTTTTTAACAGTGTGTTGTTTAATTTCCACATATTTGTGGATTTTTCAGTATTTCTTCTGCTACTGATTTTTAGGTTCATTTCATTTGTGATCAGAAAAGATACTTTGTATGATTTTAATCTTCATAATTTACTAAAACTTGTTTTGTAGTCTGACATATGGTGTATCCTGGAGAATATTCCATATGCACTTGAGAGAAAACCAAAAAAACAACAAAAAAAAAACCCTCGTGTATTCTGTCTTTGTTGGGTGGAGTATCTGTCAGATCCAATTGGTCCATAGGGTTGTTCAGGTCCTCAATTTCCTTCTCGATCTTCTGTATTTTTTTATCCAGTATTTAAAGTGTGGTATTGAAGTACCCTACTATTATTGTAGAGTCATCTCTTTCTCCCTGCAATTCTGTCCATTTTTGCTTCATAGATTTCAGAGCTCTAATATTTGGTGTATATATGTGTGTAATTATTATACCTTCTTCTTGGTGAATTGGCCCTTTTATCAATATATAATGTCTCTCTTTGTCTCATAATAGTTTTTAACTTAAAGCCTACTTTGTCTGATACAAGCCATACCTGCTCCCTTCTGGCACTAATTGCACAAAATATCTCCTTACTTCCTTTCACTTTCAACTGACATGTGTACTTCCATCTATAGTCAGTCTCTTGCAGGCAGCATATGGTTGGATCCTGTTTTATAAATCTCTCTGCTAATGTTTGCCTTTTACTGGGAAGTTTAATTCATTTACATTTAAAAGTGATTACTGATAGAGAAGGACTTTTGTCATTTTAGTATTTGTTTTCTGTATGTCATGTAGATTTTTCTCCCTTATTTGCTCTTACTGTCTTCTTTTGTGTTTAATTTTTGAGGGGCATGTTTTGATTCCCTTATTATTTCTTTTGTGAATATTCAATAGGCATTTTCTCTGTGGTTACCATGGGGATAATATATAATATTCTACAGTTAAAACAATGTATTTTAAATTGTGACCAACTTAAATTGCATACCAAAACTCTACTCTTTTATAGGTCTGCCTCCCTCTGCTTTATGTTATTGAAGTCACAAATTACATCTTTATATAATGCATACTCATTACATAGATTTATAATTTTATGCACTTATCTTCTAAATTCTGTCAAAAATAAAGAGTGGAGTTATATTCCAAAATTATAATAATCCTGGCTTTTATGCTTGTCTACATATTTACCTTTCCTGGAGAACTTTATATTTTTGTACAACTTCAAGTTACTGTCTAATGTCTTTTCATTTCAACTTGAAGGATTCTCTTTAGCCTTCCTTGCAAGATAAGTCTACTGTCAATAAAAACCCTTAGCTTTTGTTTATCTAGGAATGGCTTAACTTCTCCCTCATTTTTAAAAGACAGTTTTGTGGGATAGAGAATTATCAGATAACAGTATTTTTTTTTATCAGCACTTTAAATATATTATCCCACGGCCTTCCAGGCTCCAGGGTTTCTGCTGAGAAAATTCTCTAATAACTCTTTGATTTTAGACAGGGCTTTACTCTCACTTTGTCACCCAGGCTGGAGTGCAGTGGCATGATTTCGGCTCACTGCAACCTCCACCTCTCAGGCTCAGGTGATCCTCCCACCTCAGTCTCCTGAGTAGCTGGAACTACAGGAATGTACCACTGTGCCCAGCTAATTTTTATCTTTTGTAGACGTGGGGTTTTATTATGTTGCCCAACTGATCTCAAACTCCTGGGCTCAAGCAATCCACCTGCCTTATCTTCCCAAACTGCTGAGATTCAGGCTTGAGCTGCCACATCTGGCCAATTCCCTAATAATCTTACTGAGGATCCATTGTTCTTGATAAGTTACTTTTCTCATGGTGCTCTCAAGATTCTCTCTTTGTTTTTGGGTTTCAATATTTTAATTATAAAGTGTTTCAATGAGGATCTCTTTAGATTTTTCCTACTTGGAGTTCATTGAATTTCTTGGATATGTAGATCTATGTATTTACTGAAATTTGGGAAGATTTCGTTCATTATTTTTTCAAATACTCTCTTGACCCCTTTCTCTCTTCTCCTTATGGAATTCCCTTAATGCATATATTAATATGCTTGATAGTGTCCCATAAGTCCTCTAGGCTCTGTTTACTGCCTTTAAATTTGCTGATTCCTTCTCCTACCTATTCAAATCTGCCGTCAAATCCCTCTACTGAATTTTTCAATTTAGTTATTGCATTTTTCAGCTCTAAAACTGGTTTGACTCCTTTTTAAAATTTCAGTCTCCTTTTTGATAAGTCTCATTTTGCTGATGGATTGTTTTCCTTATTTACTTTGGTTCTTTGTGTCCTGTGGCTATTTATCCATATTTAAGTCAGTTGTTTAAAGTCTTCTCCCACTTTATTTTCTTCCTTTGGGTGTGCCATTTCTTTTCCTGTTTCTTTGTATGTCTGGTGATTTTTTTTGTTGAAAATTGGGCATTTGAAAAACAGCCAACTCTTCCTGTCCCTGTAGACTGGCTCTGTGCAAAGGAAGACCTTTTCTTTTTTTTTCTTTTTCTTATTTATTTATTTATTTATTTATTTTTTGAAGATGGGGTTTCACCATGTTGGCCAGGCTGGTCTTGAACTCCTGACCTCAGGTGATCCACCCACCTCAGCCTCCCAAAGTGCTAGGATTACAGGCATGAGCCACCATACCTGGCCAGGAAGACCTTTTCTAATTAGCAGGTAATGTTCTGAGTCTTGGGGTCGGCCCAACATGAAGGTTTAAAGCATTCTCAAGCCTTTTCTGGTGTACGTCTTGCCTGGACCTGTGTGTGCTTTTAAAAATTCCTCCATATACACAGCTGCCTTTAAATGTTTTAATTTCCAAGAAAAAGTCTCACCCCTGCTTCTTATTGAACTTCAGATGTTCTATTGTATTCCTCTACCCATAATCTCTTGCCCCAAGTATTTATAGGTCTATAATCCCCTGACAGCTTTCAGTAGCTGTGCCTGTCATTGCTTTCCATGGCTTTTCCCAGCCTGAGATCCGAACCACGCCACCTTTTCCCATCTGAGCTCCAAGTTAGATGACATAGCAATCCCTCAGGCAGCCCCAGACAGGTTCAAATGTTGCTTCACCCACTCTGATTTGAAAGAGGGAACTTGGAGCTGAGCTGCCATTTACTCTAAAATGCAGACTATGCTGTGTTGTGCTGGAGAGGTAGTGGGAAAAGAATAAGTGAAAACATTCATGGAATTTCCTATCATTTTGAATGAGCCTTTTTCTTGATTGGGCATTTGACTGGTTGCTGTGTATCTTTGACTGTTTTCCAGAGTTCCTATAACGTTTTCATGTTTTTTTCTTTAATGTTTCCATGGGGAATGAGGATCTGGAGCTTCTCAGTGGCTTAGTCTCACTTCTTAGGTGTGAGACCAGCCCAAAATGTCCCTGAGTACTGCATCACCCATGGGCACCTGAAGGTATTTTCAACAAGTCCTTTTTGCTTTTGGAATTTTTCTTGCGCACACCTGCTCCCCAGACAAGACCAACTGCAGTTGTAGCTGATGATGAACGAAGGTTGTATCTGGCCAGAGAGGTGACGATTACTAAAGTTCTCCATAAAAACAGATTTTAAACTTTTCTTCTTTTCTCCATACCAAAGCTGACAATTCTATTTCACCTTCTTTTCCTTGCTCACTTTCCAAGAAGACATGGGGAAGTCTAGATGCCTTTGAAAAATGTAAATGGCTCAGTCTTGCCAAAGACGAATGAAGATATTCAAGTACGTCAACTTGAAACTTTGCCAACTCAGGCAAAGTATTTTCCAAAGACCTTTATAACACAGAGGAAAACCAAGAGCCTAATTGTTCTGTTCGAAAGCAAAAGTTGGCTGGGCATGATGGCTCACACCTGTAATCCCAACACATTGGGAGGCTGAGGCAGGCAAATCACTTGAGATCAGGAGTTTGAGACCAGTCTGGCCACATGGTGAAACCCCATCTTTACTAAAAATACAAAAAATTAGCTGGGTGTGCTGGCGTGCACCTATAGTCCCAGCTACTCAGGAGGCTGAGGCAGGAGAATTGTTTGAGCCCAGGAGACATAGGTTTCAGTGAGCCAAGATTATGCCACTGCACTTCAGCCTGGGCAACAGAGCAAGACTCCGTCTCAAAACAAAAAAAAGAAAGAAGGTAAAAATTGAAATGCATTGGTAGGGCAAGATTGTGGAAAAGTGCATCCCTGGACATTAGTGCAGAGAATACCAAGCTGGCCTGAGGAGGTACCACATTCTGGGAAGGACCAGGATAAGGAGAGCAAATGTTCTTCACATCAAGGTACAAAAGAATTAGGGACAGGAAATATCTAGGTGCCTAGAAACACTTCACTGAGAATAGTGCTGACAGGCACAAATATATTGACACCCTGTTACAGTATTTTAAAGATATAGTAGGGAACTTGATGGTTGCTTGAATATAACTATCCTTTGTAGAGCACAAAGACCCCAATGACACATTTTTAAGATGCAATCATCTGCTGCCCTCCATCTGAAAATAGTGATGAACTTCACTCCTGCCTCTCCGCATCAGGCCTTCCTCTGAGCCCTCTGCCCAACCTCTCTTGTTTCCTTACCTTTCTCCTCTCTTCCACCCAATTTCCAGTGAGCACTCTTGTTGAATACTTGGTCTCAATCTGCCAGCTTGGAGTAGAGAATGGCTGTGGATTTACTGCAGTCAAAAACATGATATGGATTTGCCCCAGGTTTCTTTGACTTGATACGGTTTAAGGTTTCAGGGAGAGAGGAAGGTGTTATGAAGTTGTTGAGTTTGGGGAGCCTTTTTTTGTCTTCCCAGCTGGCCTCCTGAATGGGTAGTAGATGGCTCCCTGCTAACCTCAGAGAATAAAACGGCCCCAAGGGTTCACTTTCAGCCTCTAGGGAGAGGTGATCTATCTTGGATTCTCTACTGTTGACTGTCTCCATGGTGACAGACTCTGGGTATAAATAATCTCTGTAAGAGAACAGCTGATTCTGCAGAAGCAAAATTGACCTCACAAAAATAAATCAAACCAACCACCACCACAAAGGCAGCCACCAGAAGAACCTGGTTTCTGTATTATCACCAAATACTAGTATCATCTTTGCTACACTTTTACAATTGGGATGAGTTAGATTCTGCTACTGTTTAATGAATGTTGATGTGCTTGCTCCAAGCAAAGACATTTACGGACATTCATTCACCTGTTTAATCCTCACAGCAGCCGTCTGAGACAGATGCCATTATTATACCCATTTTACTGACGAGTACGCTGAAGCAAAGAGATAACGTAACTGCCTAATGTCATGCAGTTGTGATGAGATTTAAATCCCACACGGAGATTTAAATCCACTCTGGTTCAGACCTAAACCACTGGGCTCCCTTCATTTCCTGTCTGCTACTTTTCAGGGGCTTGCATAAAGTATTCTGTCTTTGTGTTTGCACTGGTATAATACAGTTCATTCGGTCAGTCTTCATTCATTCATTCCACAATCATTTCACATTCTATGTCAGGTGCTTAGTTGCAGCTGCAATGCATTAGCAACCAGACCTGGGTGCCATCCCCACAGAGCTCAGTCCAATAAGATAAGGGTCTTTGTCTTGCTCATTCATTAGGCAAAAAAAAAAAATCAAAAAGCACCAAGATATCCATCAACAGTGAGCTGGTTCAATAAATCGTAGCATATCCATATAATGAAATACTCGGTAAGTGTTTTAAAGGCTGACTTAGAAAGATGCCTATAACGTATAGTTAAGTTAAATAACCAAAACCCTGTGTGCTGTAGTATTGCCTGCTAAAAATGAAGAGGCTGGATTTACTGCAGTAGAGAAATTCAGAGAAAGTTTCCAATGGTCTTGAAACAAAAATAGTGGAACTCCGGAAAACTACGTGTTCCATCTTGAAACTAAGCCTGTGGCAGGAAAAGACCATGAAAGATGTCCGGCAGATTAGAATAAACCTTTATTTAGCAGAGACCACAGTGGGGGCAGGGCTGGAGCTAGGAAGAGGAGATGTCCTTCCAATTAACGTGCAGAGGAGTCATGTGTTCGGCATACTTCAATTCCATTGTCACATTAAACACAAACATCAAAAAGTACGTTAAAAATAAATGTGCAGGCTGGTTGCGGTGGCTCATGCCTGTAATCCCAGCACTTTGGGAAACCGAGGAGGGTGGATCGTGAGGTCGGGAGTTTGAGACCAGCCTGGCCAATATGGTGAAACCCCGACTCTTCTAAAAATATAAAAAATTAGCTGGACGTGGTGGTGGGCACCTGTAATCCCAGCTACTCGGGAGGCTGAAGCAGGAGAATTGCTTGAACCCAGGAGGCAGAGGTTGCAGTGAGCCGAGATCGCGCCACTGCACTCCAGCCTGGGCAACACAGCAAGACTCCATCTCAAAAAATAAATGAAAATAAATAAATGTACAGATAAATGAATTATGGAATAGCAAAACCCCACAAAAATCACTGAGTTGGTCAAGAAAGAAAACATCGCCAGTACGCCCAAAGTACTCCACATGTCCCTCCCTCTCACCCCCAACACTTTCCTCCCCTATGGGAAACCACTGCCTTGACTTTCATAGCAATCACTTCCTTGCTTTTCTTTATATGCTTAATGCCAAAGTATGCTCCTAAAAGATAATGTTCAGTTTTGCCTATTTGTGGACTCTCATATAAGTGCAATCCTAGAGTATGTATTGAGTCTGATTTCCCCAGTCGAGTTAATATTTTTTAAGATCCACGCATTTTGCATGTAGTCATGGTTGCCGTGACTGTTTCATTCATCATGGCCATCGAAAAGACCACCAGCATGGCTAAATAGCAAAAAGAAGAGCTTTAATGGTGATAAAAGTTTGCAAACTGCACAGAGGGATAGTCTCCAGCATGGATCAGAAGTATTCTCTCTTCCAAGAGAGGAAGGACAGGTTGGGTTTCATGCTTCACAAGGCCTGTAATTATACATATTCAGCAGGTTTGGGGGGAAGCTATACATATTTATGAGTGGAACTGAGCACATGCACAGTGGAAAAATGTATATGTAACATCTTTCATAAACAATAATGTTTAGCTTTGCATGTTTGTGGATTACATATACATGGAATCCTATGGTATGTATTTATTCAAGTCTGGCTTCTTTTCCCCAATATTGTGAACATTTTAAAGGTTCACCCATGTTGCATGTAGCCATGGCTGCTATGACTGTTTTGTAAATGATTGCCATCCAAAAGACCTCCAGGTGGCTAAATAGTAGGAGAGCTTTCTCGGTGATACCAGTTTGCAAACTGTGGGCCAGGTTTTAATATTAAGTGAGGTGGAATTTGGCTCTTTATGTCAAAGGTGAACTATAGGACACAAAGAGAGTTTGTGCACAGCCTCTATAAGCTGGCTGAAACTGGCTTTAGGTCTGCAAGACCAGCCTGGGCAACATAGTAAAACCCCCATTTCTTAAAAATATATATACACAAAGAATAGCCAGGCATGGCGGTGCTCGCCTGTAGTCCCAGCTACTAGGGAGGCTGAGATGGGAGGATCCCTTGAGCCCAGGAGTTTGAAGCTACAGGGAGCTATGATCGTGCCACTGCACTCCAGCCTGGGTGACAGAGAAACACCCTGTCAAAAAAAAAAAAAAAAAAAAAAAAAAGGAAATTAAAACAGAAATTCAAAATATATTTATTAATTTCAAAATAACAAAAACTCACGTTAACATAATTAATTTTGTAATAAAGATTAACTCATTTTCCAAAACAAAAATTTGAATACATTTTGTACCCATTGGTGATTTTGGTGGTCATCTGGAAAATATTGCTCTACTAGGCTATGCAGGTCTTCCAAACTATACAATATTTTTTAAAAATACACTTGCTGCTGGATAGGGGGGTCGTTCACACCTTGCAATATCACCACTTGGGGAGGCTGAAGTGAGCAGATCACTTGAGCCCAGGAGTTCAATATCAGCCTGGGCAACATGACAAAACCCCACCTCTACAAACAAATACAAAAATTAGCCAGGCGTGGTCATGCACACCTGTAGTCCCAGCTACTAGGGAGGGTGAGGTGGGAGGATGGCCTGAGCCCAGGAGGTGGAGGCTGCAGTAAGCAGTGATCGCACCACTGTACCCTAGCCTGGGCCACACAGTGAGACCCTGTCTCAAAAAAAAAAATCACATTTGCTAACATCTTTACTGACATCGTCAGAAAAGCACTGAACTGTTAGGAAGCTGTCAAGCTCGCAGTGGTGGACGCAAGTTTTCCAAAGTTCTAGTTCTAGTTTTGTTATTGGCAACAAAATTTTGTTATTGGCAACAACTAATCTCAGTTGTTTTCCTTGAAGTGACAGACTTACTTCATTCATTTTCAAGAAAACATTTCATCAGGAGGCTGAGGTAAGAGAATAGCTTGAACCTGGGAGGCGGAGGTTGCAGTGAGCTAAGATCGCACTACAGCACTCCAGCCTGAGTGATAGAGCAAGACTGTCTCAAAAACAAATAAACAAACAACAACAAAATAAAACATTTCAAATGTAAATAATCATGTTTTGTCTGCAGGTAATCATGGTCTGTCAAGTAAGTATGGTATTTCATTTAAAAAAAAAAAGTCCAGCTAATTAATTCAGTTCACACCTCAATCACCCACACAAATACTCTTTCTCAAGGCAGCCCTCACCCTTGGGTGTGCAACAGCGGTGCCTTTTTGTATCTCCTTCCCATTTCATCACTCAGGGTCAAGATTTGATCAAAATAGTAACTGTTATTTCTTCATCAAAGGACATACTTAAGTGAACTTGATTTTTTTTGCTTAAACTGTGAGTGTGTGGCAGTGAAGAATAAATGATACTAATACAGTTAATGGCACTACCTTGATTTATGCATAGGTGCCAGCAATTTTACCCACAAATGCTTTTGCACCATCGAAGTCAGTACTGTGGGCCAGGCACGGTAGCTCATACCTGTAATCCCAGCACTTTGGGAGGCCGAGGCAGGTGGATCACCTGAGATCAGGAGTTCGAGAACAGTCTGCCCAACATGGTGAAACCCTGTCTCTACTCGTAATACAAAAATTAGCTGGGAGTGGTGGTGCACCACTACTCGGGAGGCTGAGGCAGGAGAATCACTTGAACCCAGAAGGCAAAGGTTGCAGTGAGCAAAGATCGTGCCATTGTACTCCAACCTGGGTGACAAGAGCGAAACTGTCTCAAAAAAAAAAAAAAAGTCAACACTGTGGAAAAAGGCAAATAACATCTTAATATTATTATGAAAATTATTTTGACCTCACAGGCCCCTTGAAACGGACTTGGGGCCTCCAAGCCTCTGTGGAGCTCACTTTGAAGCCCACTGCTCTAAGGATAAATACTTAGGAATGAAATTGCTACATCAGAGAGTGCCTACCTGTCTCCAACTGTACTATATAATGCCAATTATTTTCCAGAGTGTTGTATCAATTTACATTCCCACCATGAGTGTATGGGTGTTTCCACTGCTCCACACCCTCCCCAACTTTTTCAGCATCCCAAACAGAAACTCTGTACCCATTAAGCTATAACTTCCCATGCTCCCCTTCTCCTAAACCCCCGGTAATCTCTATTCTACTTTGTCTCTGTGAATTTGCCTAGTCTAGGTATCTCATATAAGTGGAATCATATAATCCTTGTTCTTCTGCGTCAGTTTTCTTTCACTGAGATAATGCTCTCAAGGTTCATGTACGTTGTAGTGTGTATCAGGGTGCACCCCTCTTTATGGCTGAATGGTATTTCCGTTGTATGCATTTAACACACTGTTTATCCGTTATGGTGATGGACATTTGATTTGTTTTCACCTTTTGGCTTTTGTAAATAACGCTGGTATGAACATTGTTGTACAAATAAATGTTTGAATCCCTGCTTTCAGTTCTTCGAGTTGATTCCTAGGAATGAAATTGGCACCACAAAACTGTTTTCTTCTCTCTCTTTTGTTTTTCTTTTCAGGTCAGATGGATTATGTGCTGACGTCATAACAGGGTTCGAGGGTGGCACATCTCACACACGTATGTGAAAACCCAATCATCATGCTCATGAACCATAAAAGGATCTGTTTCCCACAGCATCTGCATCATTTCTCATTCCCACCTGCAGTGCCCGAGGGTTCCCATTTCCCTACATTCTCACCAACACTTGTTATTTTCCATTTTCTAAATAATAACCGTGCTCCCTGGGGTGAAGAGGTATCTCACTGTGAATTTAATTTCCTCTAATGGCTAATGGTATTTCGCATCTTGTCATGTGCTCATTGGCCATTTATATATCTACTTTGGAGAAATGTCTATTCAAGGCCTTTGCCCAGTTTTGTTTTGTTTCATTTTTTATTTTAGGTTCCAGGGGTGCATGTACAGGTTTTTACATGTATATATTGCAAGATCCTAGAGTTTGAGCTTCTAATGATCCTGCCACCCAGACAGTGAACATAGTGCTCAGTAGGTGTTTTCAACACTTGCCCTCCTCCCCGGTCACCACTTTGGGAATCCCTGGTGTCCATTGTTCTCCTGTTTGCGTCCGTATGTCCCCAGTGTTGAGCTCCCACTTATGAGAACATGTGATTTTTGGTTTTCTGTTTCTGCATTAATTCACTTAGGATAATGGCCCCCAGCCGCATCTATGTTGCCACAAAGAACATTATTTCATTCCTTTTTATGGCTGTGTAGTATTCCATGATGTATATGTACCATGTTTTCTTTTATTTTCTTTCTTTTCCTTTTCTTTTCTTTGAGACAAGGTCTCACTTTGTCACCCATGCTGGAGTGCAGTAACATGATCACAGCTCCCTGTAGCCTCCTCCTCCCAGGCTCAAGCATCCTCCTCTCTCAGCCTCCTGAGTAGCTGGGACTGCAGGTGTGCACCACCACGCCTGGCTAATTTTTGTATTTTTGGTAGAGACGAGGTTTCACCATGTTGCCCAGGCTGGTCTCAAACTCCTAGGCACAAGCGATCCACCCACCTCAGCCTCCCCAAGTGCTGGGATTACAGGCATGAACCACTGCACCCAGCCTGTACCACATTTTCTTTATCCAATCCACACCATCGAGGGGCACCTGGGTTGATTCCATGTCTTTGCTGTTGTAAATAGTGCTGTGATAAACATGCAAGTATAGATGTCCCTTTGGTAGAAGGGTTTATTTTCCTTTGGGTAAATACCTAGTACTGGGATCATTGGGTCTAACTGTAATTCTAGTCTTAGTTCTTTGCCTTTACTCATTTTTAAATCAGGGTGTGTGTGTGTGTGTGTGTGTGCGGCTGAGTGTTAGTTCTTCCTTGAATATTAAGTAAATCAAGCCACCTGGGCCAGGAGGTTTCTGTCTTGTTTTGTTTTTGTTGGAAGGCTTTCTAGTTTAGATGCACTGTCTTTATTAGGTGCAAAACTAAGTAGGTTTTCTGTTTCCTTTTCCAGTTTTGGTAAGTTGTATTTTTCTAGGAATTTACACACTGCATCTAAATTTTCAACATTTCTGACACATGTCGTTCATAATGTTTTCTTATTATCATTTTATATCTCTATGGCCTGTATTAAAGTTCCTTTTATGCCTAGTATTTGCTATGTATGCCTTTTCTCTTTTATATTTATTGGTCTTACCAGATGTTTACCAATTTTATCAGTCTTTTCCAAGAGCCAAAATGTGGCATGGTCGATCATCTCTATTGTGTGATTGTTTTATTTTAGAAATTTTCCTTTAAAGATATAAAAAAGAATTTAAAAAACTTAGAAGCACAAAAATACTTTAAAAAACTTAATTTTTTTCATTATCTTTCTTGTATTTTCTTTGGATTTATTTTGCTATCAGTTTTCTAGTTTTTGAGATGGATGTTTAGTTCATTAATTTTCAGCCTTTATTCCTTTCTTCTATATGTTTTTAAGACTATAAATTCCTTTAATTGTTGTTTTGGAGATATAAATTCCCTTAACTATTATTTTTCTGCCTCCCATAGTGGACTAAACTATTTTCTGTTACTTCAGTGTTTACCAAAGAAATTACCATGCACTCATGACTCAGCAAAATCTAATGTTGGCTGATACTTTTACCCACCTCCCAGAAAACTCAAGGACCTTAGAACAATTTAACTTTATTTGGTCCCTTCCAGACCTATATGTTATTATGTACTCTCATTCTCTGTCCCATATATTTTACATTACATGAGTTATTATTATTATCATTTTATAGTGTTTACTTAGATTTGCCCACATATTTACCACCTGCATTATTTTTTATTCATTCTGCATCTCTGAACTCCCATCTGTGATCATTTTCCTTTTTCCTGAAGAACCTTTTAGAATTTCCTTTAAAGGAGTTCTGATGGCGGCAAACTTCTTCAGTTTCTATTTATCTGAAAACATCTTTATGTCACTTTGATTCTGAAGGATATTTTCGGTGAGTACAATTCCAATATAGCAGTTACTTTTCTTCACACATGGAAGATTTCATTCCACTGTTTCTTCACTGTCATTGTTGCTTCTGAGAAAACAGGTGTCAGTCTAACTAGTAATTCTTTTAAGGTGTTTGGTCCATTCTTTTGTTTTGTTTTAAGATTTTCTCTTTCTGTCTGGTTTCCTGCAGCTTTATTCTGATGTGTCTAGGAGTGGATTGCTTTATGCAGCTTGCAGTATGCTTCTTGGATTTATGGGTAAATGTCTTTCAATCATTTTAGGAAAGTCTCGGCTATTGTATGTTCAAATATGGCTCCTGCCTCCTTTCTTTCCCCTCTCCCTCTGGGACACCAATTACATATTTGTCCTTTCTTACCACTGAATCCTCAATGCCTCTGGCCCCCTCTTCTGTACTTTCTATCCTTTTGTCTCTTCACGCTTGATTTCTTATCATTTCTTCTGTCCTAGATTCCACTTTACGTAACTTTTTTTCAGGTGTGTCTAAGGTGAAATCAAACCTGTTAAAGTGAACTAAATATGGCCCGAGAAGGACTCTGTACTTCTCTATTTGAGTGCTTGTGGACAAATCATAACCTGGCTTAATAGGCAGACAAGATTGAAAATGTAACTTAGGAGTCTGTGCCTTTAACAACAGCCGAGTCTTGGCCCATCCCAGAAGTCATACTTCAGCCATGCACAGACTGCTGAGGTTCAAACTGTCTTTAAATAAGGCCAACTTATTCAAACTGTGTTTAAATAAACACCAACCTGTAACCAGTCCAGCTGTTTCTCTACCTCACTTCCAATTTCTGTATGTAACCTCCCCCTTTTTTTTTTGGTCTATAAATTTGTTCTCACCACGAGGCACCTTTGGAGTCTCTCTGAATCTGCTATGATTCTGACGGCTGCCCAATTTGCAAATCATTCATTGTTCAATTAAACTCCTTTAACTTCAATTTGGCTGAAGTTTTTCTTTTGACAAGTCTATCTGTTGAATTTTTTTTGTTTGTTTACTGCATTCATCAGTTCTGGAATTTCTATTTGTTTCATATGTGTGCATGTGTGTCTGTGTGTGTGTATCAATGCTATGTTATTTTAATTTTTTTTAATATTCTAACCAGAGTCGTGTGGCACAACATTTTCATTTTTAAAATTTTATTTTGCCTCCTGAACTTTTAAATTACCACGTTCAACCTCTTCAAATTTCAAATTTAGATTTTATGTCCTTGAGCATGGTAAGCAGACCTCTTTCACAGAATGTGGATTTTTCTTTTCTTTTCTTTTTTACTCCTGTTTCTGTGGGTTCTTATTTCTAGCTCTTTTCTTCTCATGTAGCTGGTATTTTAAAAATTCTTTGCAAAAATAATTTAAAGCCTAGACTATTACCTTCCTCCAGAGATGATTGCCATTTGCTTTTCCAAGCACCTGTGAACATTATAAATAGGGGACCACTTTAACCCAATGTATGGATTGGATTATGGAACGGTTTAATCCAAGCCCATAGCAGAAGAACCTAACCTTGACTGGAATAGGAAGGCTTACCAGGGAAGGCAAAGTCTAAAATGGGACCCAAGGAGTGAATAATGAATTGACTTCTCCACTCTCAATCCACTATGACCTAGAAACATTTCTTAAAGTTGGCAAATCAGTTTCAGGATATTACAAAGGGAACTGAATGGTTGTAGGGTGGTGGATTTGGAACTCACACCTACTTGGCTTCGAATTCCAGTTCTACCACTTACAAAGAAACTTTTACCAAGTTCCCTGGCCACATCAACCTTGGTTTTCTGATCTATAAATTGGGAAGAAATACTATGTGCTTCATAACATGATAAGGATTCAATGAGACGTCATCTAAAAGCACCCGGTAAAATGTCTGTCACATACAAAAGGCCAAAGAATAGTCAATTCTTTCTTCTCTGTGCCTAAACCAAGTTTATTCCGGTAACAAAATTTATTCCTTTTCTTTCATTAGAAGAGTGTATTTGAAAATTTGGGGCAGAAGAATCCCAAGAAGTAATTCTAGATTCTCTTGGAATAGAGAATGCCTGCATGCAAGAGTAACTTGTTGACCCCATCAGGGGCTCTGCTGTGAGTCCGATCAACAGCACTCCCACCACCTACAACTGAGTCTGACAAGCAGCATATACCTAATCACAACTTGCACTGAGTCAGCATAAACAACCCATGCCCTCAATAGGATGATCCCCATTACAAGGCAAGAAAACTGAGGGACTGGGAGGTTAAATGCTGAGTCTCTGATTGGCTGCAGATCACATATTCTTCATTATTCTGCCTCCTGGAGGGGCCTTGGGAATGCAGCAGCAACAAGCCCAAATTTATCTCATCAACATAAAATTAAAGCTCCTCTGTCCTTTAGTGACTACAGCCAGGTAATTGTTTCATAGTAATGGAGACAGAGCCTTGAGGGTTTTTTTCTATGACTAGAAATACTTTGAAAACAGACTCCAGGCACTGCCTTATCTGATTCAACCCTGTACAGCAATTTGCAAGACAGCCAGCTGCAATGTTGGGGCAGTGGTGCTCTTGTCAGGGAAACAAACAAGCCTTGGTGACCTGCATATCTAGGAGCCAGTTCTGACAACCTTTGCTTTGTTACATGGAGGCAAGGATATTTGAGGCAAAAACCCACTATGGTTTGAGTCAAGGAACTTTCCTTTTTATTATTACTATTTTTATTTTTTTGAGACAGAGTTTTGCTCTTGTTGCCCAGTCTGGAATACAGTGGCATGATCTCGGCTCACTGCAACCTCCCACCTCCCGGGTTCAAGCGATTTTCCTGTCTCAGCCTCTCGAGTAGCTGGGATTACAGGCATGTGCCTCCACGCCTGGCTAATTTTGTATTTTTAGTAGAGATGGGGTTTCTTCATGTTGGTCAGGCTGGTCTTGAACACCTGACCTCAGGTGATCTGCCCACCTTGGTCTCCCAAAGTCCTGGGATGGCGCTTTCCTTTTAAAATACAGATATGCCATACCAACTCCTTCCCATCCTGCCAACTGTCAAACTCATCAGTTTTCTTTTTGCTTTAGGGATTGGTTGTTACAATGTGACTACTTCCCTTCCAACTGAGATCTGCTGATAAAAGAAAATGAAACAAGCATTTTGTTAGTATCCATCAACATTTAAAATGTGCCCCACTAACAGCTCTTGAATCTATCACAGAGAATCACACGTGCAGAAGCAGGTGTGTGCAGAAATGCTCACTACAAATTTGTTTGCCACGATGAGAAACTGGAAACAGATCACATGTGCCCATCAGTAGGGAATGGCTAAAAAGTGTAATATTGGCTGGGCGTGGTGGCTCACGCCTGTAATCCTAGCACTTCGGGAGGCCGAGGTGGGTGGATCACCTGAGGTCAGGAGTTCAAGACCAGCCTGGCCATCATGGTGAAACCCCATCTTTAAAATAAATGAATAAATAAAATAAATAAAAAGTGTAATATTGCCAAACCACAGGATACTATGCATAGCTAAAAATAGCAAAATAAATCTATTTTTATCAGGCTGAATTTCTTAGATATATTATTGAGAGAAAACTCACTCAAATTTCACAGCAGCACATACAGGGTAACATATTTTATGTAACAATATATGGAAAATTTATACCATAACATAATGCTCTTTATTTTCTGTGGATAAATGCACAGAAAACAGGCTTTAAAGGATTAGACCACACCCCCTTTGCTGAAAAAGGTAACAGTGAATACATCAAGATAAAAAGGAAATGAGTTAGGGCAGCTGCAGTGGCTCACACCTGTAATCCCAGCACTCTGGGAGGCCGAGGTGGGTGGATCCCCTGAGGTCTCGAGTTTGAGACCAGCCTGACCAACATGGTGAAACCCCGACTCTATAAAAAAAATTTTTATAAAAGAATTAAAAAGTAAAAGAAAAGAGTTGAGGGGAAGGTGCCCAAAAAGGACTGGAGCCTTATCTTTAATACTTTAAGGTTTTATTTGAAAGGAGAGTATAGGCCAGGGATGATGGCTTATACCTGTAATCCCAGCACTTTGGGAAGCAAAGGTGGGAAGATCACTTGAGCCCAGGAGTTCATGACCCATTTAGAGAAGAACATAAATGACCTGGTGTAGCTGAAAAACACAGCACAAGAACTTCATGAAGTATCAACAGCCGAAACGATCAACTGGAAGAAAGGACATCAGAGATGGAAGATCAACTCAATGAAATAAAGCATAAAGACAAGATGAGACAAAAAAGAATGAAAAAAATAAGCAAAGCCTCCAGGAATATGGGACTATGTAGAAAGACCAAACCTATGATTGACTGGTATACCTGAAAGTGATGGGGAGAATGGAACCAAGTTGGAAAACACACTTCAGGATATTATCCAGGAGAACTTCCCCAACCTAGCAAGACAGGCCAACATTCAAATTCAAGAAATATAGATAACACCACTAAGATACTCCTTGAGAAGAGCAACCCCAAGACACATCATTGTCAGATTCACCAAGGTTGAAATAAAGGAAAAAATGTTAAGAGCAGCCAGAGAGAAAGGTCAGGTTACCTACAAAGGGAAGCTCATCAGACTAACAATGGATCTCTCTGCAGAAACCCTACAAGCCAGAAGAGAGTAAGGGCCAGTATTCAACATCCTTAAAGAAAAGAATTTTCAACCCAGAATTTCATATCTGGCTAAACTAAGCTTCATAAGTGAAGGAGAAATAAAATTCTTTACAGACAAGCAAATGCTGAGGGACTTTGTCACCACCAGTCCTGCCTTACAAGAGCTCCTGAAGGAAACTCTAAATATGGAAAGGAAAAACTGGTACCAGGCACTGCAAAAACATACCAAAATAGAAAGACCAATGACACTATAAAGAAACTACATCAACTAATGTGCAAAATAACCACCTAGCATCATGATGACAGGATCAAATTCACACATAACAATAGTCACCTTAAATGTAAATGGGCTAAATGCCCCAATCGAAAGACACAGACTGGCAAATTGGATAAAGAGTCAAGACCCATCAGTGTGCTATATTCAGGAAACCCATCTCACATGCAAAGACACACACATAGACTCAAAATAAAGGGATGAAGGAATATTTACCAAGCAAATGGAAAGCAAAAAATGCAAGAGTTGCAATCCTAGTTTCTGATAAAACACACTTTAAACCAACAAAGACCAAAAAAGACAAGGGCATCATGTAATGGTAAAGGGATCAGTACAACAAGAAGAGCTAACTATCCTAAATATGTGTGCACCCAATACAGGAGCACCCAGATTCATAAAGCAAGTTCTTAGAGACCCACAAAGAGAAAATATTGGGAGACTTTAACACCCCTGTCAATATTAGACAGATCAACGAGACAGAAAATTAACAAGGATATTCAGGACTTGAACTCAGCTCTGAATCAAGCAGACCTAATAGGCATCTACAGAACTCGCCACCCCAAATCAACAGAATATACATTCTTCACAGCACCACATCACACTTATTCTAAAATTGACCACATAATTGGAAATAGAACACTACTCAGCAAATGCAAAAAAACAGAAATCATAAACAGTATCTCAGACCACAGTGCAATCAAATTAGAACTCAGGATTAAGAAACTCACTCAAGACCTGGCACAGTGGCTGAGGCCTATACTCCCAGCACTTTGGGAGGCCAAGGCAGGCAGATCACAAGGTCAAGAGATCGAGACCATCCTGGCCAACATGGTGAAACCCTGTCTCTACTAAAAATACAAAAATTAGCTGGGTGTGGTGGCAAGCACTTGTAGTCCCAGCTACTCAGGAGGCTGAGGCAGGAGAATTGCTTGAACCCGGGAGGCGGAGGTTGCAGTGAGCCAAGATCATGCCACTGCACTCCAGCCTGGCACCTGGCAATGGAACAAGACTGTGTCTCAAAAAAAAAAAAAAAAAAAAAAAAGAAAAGAAACTCACTCAAAACCACACAACTTCATGGAAACTGAGCAACGTGCTCCTGAATGACTGTTGGGTAAATGACGAAATTAAAACAGAACTAAATAAGTTCTTTGAAACCAGTGAGAGCAAAGACACAATGTACCAGAATCTCTGGGACACAGCTAGAGCAGTGTTTAGAGGGAAATTTATAGTACTAAATGCCCACATCAGAAAATGGGAAAGATCTAAAATTGATACCCTAACATCACAATTAAAAGAACTAGAGAAGCAAGAGCCAGCAAATTCAAAAGCTAGCAGAAGACAAGGAATAACTAAGATTGGAGCAAAACTGAAGATAATAGAGACATGAAAAACCCTTGAAAAAAATCAATGAATCTAAAAGCTGGTTTTTTGAAAAGACTAACAAAATAGACCACTAGCCAGACTAATAAAGAAGAAAAGAGAGAAGAAGCAAATAGACACAATAAAAAATGATAAAGGGGATATCACCATTGAGCCCACAAAAATACAAACTACCATCCAAAAATACTATAAATACCTCTATGCAAATAAACTAGAAAATCTAGAAGAAATGGATACATTCCTGGACGTATACACCCTCCCAAGACTAACCCTGGAAGAAGTCAAATCCCCGAATAGACCAATAACAAGTTCTAAAATTGAGGCAGTAATTAATAGTCTACCAACAAAAAAATGCCCAGGACCAGACGGATTCACAGTTAAATTCTACCAGAGGTACAAAGAAGAGCTGGTACAATTCCTTCTGAAACTATTCCAGACAACAGAAAAAGAGAGACTCCTTCCTAACTCGTTTTATGAGGCCAGCATCATCCTGATACCAAAATCTGACAGACACAACAAAAAAATAAAATTTCAGACCAATATCCCTTATGAACATTGATGTGAAAATCCTCAATAAAATATTGGCAAACCAAATCCAGCAGCACATCAAATACCTTATCCAACATAATCAAGTCAGCTTCATCCCTGGGATGCAAGGCTGGTTCAACATATGCAAATCAATCAATATAATCCATCACATAAACAGAATCAATGACAAAAACCACATGATTCTCAATAGATGCAGAAAAGGCCTTCGATAAAATTCAATACTACTTCATGCTAAAAACACTCAATAAACTAGGTATTGATGAAACATATCTCAAAATAATAAGAGCTATTTATGACAAACCCATAGCCAATATCATACTGAATGGGCAAAAGCTGGAAGGATTCCCTTTGAAAACTGGCACAAGATAAGGATGCCCTCTCTCACCACTCCTATTCAACATAGTATTAGAAAACCTCATTGTCTCAGCCCAAAATCTCCTTAAGCTGATAAGCAGCTTCTGCAAAGTCTCAGGATACAAAATCCGTGTGCAAAAATCACAAGCATTCCTATACCCCAATAACAGACACACAGAGAGCCAAACCGTGAATGAACTCCCATTCACAATTCCTACAAAGAGAATAAAATACCTAAAAATACAACCTACAAGGGACGTGAAGTACCTTTTCAAGGAGAACTGCAAACCACTGCTCAAGGAAACAAGAGAGGACACAAACAAATGGAAAAACATTCCATTGTGCATGTATAGAAAGTATCAATATCATGAAAATAACCATACTGCCCAAAGTAACGTATAGATTCAATGCTATTCCCATCAAGCTACCATTAATTTTCTTCACAGAATTAGAAAAAACTACTTTAAATTTCATATGGAAACAAAAAAAGAGTGCATATCATCAAGACAATCCTAAGCAAAAAGAACAAAGCTGGAGGCATCATGCTACCTGACTTCAAACTATACTACAAGGCTACAGTAACCAAAACAGCATGGTCCTGGTACCAAAACAGATATAGAGACTAATGGAACAGAACAGAGGCCTCAGAAATAGCACCACACATCTACAACCATCTTATCTCTGACAAACCTGACAAAAACAACCAAGTGGGGAAAGGATTTCTTATTTAATAAATGGTGTTGGGAAAACCGGCTAGTCATATGCAGAAAACTGAAATTGGAACCCTTCCTTACACCTTGTACAAAAATTAACTTGAGATGGATTAAAGACTAAATGTAAGACGTAAAACCATAAAAGTCCTAGCAGAAAACCTAGGCAATAGTATTCAGGACATAGGCATGGGCAAAGACTTCATGACTGAAACACCAAAAGCAATTGCAACAAAAGTCAAAGTTGGCAAGTGGGATCTAACTTAACTAAAGAGCTTCTGCACAGCAAAAGAAACTATCATCAGAGTGAACAGGCAACCTACAGAATAGGAGAACATTTTTGCAATCTATCTATCTGACAAAGGTCTAATATCTACACTCTACAAGGAACTTAAACAAATTTACAAGAAAAAAACAACCCCATCAAAAAGTGGGGAAAGGATATGAGCAGACACTTCTCAAAGGAAAACATTTATGTGGCCAATGAACATATTTTTAAAAACCTCATCGTCACTGGTCATTAGAGAAATGAAACAAAACCATAATGAGTTACCATCTCATGCCAGCTGAATGGTGATCATTAAAAAGTCAAGAAACAACTGATGCTGGAGAGGATGTGAACTAGGAACACTTTTACGCTGTTGGTGGGAGTGTAAATTAGTTCAACCATTGTGGAAGACAGCTTGGGGATTCCTCAAGGACACAGAACCAGAAATACCATTTGACCTAGCAATCCCATTACTGGGTATATACCCAAAGGATTATAAATCATTCTACTATAAAGACACATACACACGTATGTTTATTGCAGCATTATTTACAATAGCAAAGACTTGGAACCAACCCAAATACCCATCAGGGATAGACTGGATAAAGAAAATGTGGCACATATACACCGTGGAATACTATGCAACCATAAAAAAAATGAGTTTATGTCCTTTGCAGGGACTTGGATGAAGCTGGAAACCATCATTCTCAGCAAACTAACACAGGAACAGAAAACCAAACACCGCATGTTTTCATTCATAAGTGGGAGTTGAACAGTGAGAACACATGGACGCAGGGAGGGGAACATCACATACCAGGGCTTGTCAGGGAGTAGGGGGCAAGGGGAGGGACAACGTTAGGAGAAATACCTAATGTATGTGGGGCTTAAAACCTAAATAATGGGTTGATGGGTGCAGCAAACCATCATGGCACATGTATACCTATGTAACAAACTTGCACGTTCTGCACGTGTATCCCAAGACTTAAAGTATAATAAATAAATAAAAACATATGCTGCCTCTCTCTGAGGAGGGTCATGCTTTTCTGTCCCGACAACACCATGCTTGGCCATGTGACTGCTTCAGCCAATGAAAGGTGAGCAGAAACGATGTGTGTCGCTTCTGAGCAGAAGCGTGGAGAGAAAGCATGTGGTCTGCCATATTCTTTTTGCCTCTGCTGCAAGATTGGAACCATTTCAAATAGAGACTGCTGCATCATCCTGGTTCTGGAGTGGACACATGCGGGGCAGGACTGCAGTTGACCTGTGAGGGCTGTGGGACATGTAATGTGAGCAAGAAATAGACCTTTGCTGTTGTAAGTCCCAGAAACTGTGAGGCCATTTGTCATTGCAGCCCGCCATTGCACCTGACCTACACTAGCCCTGGGACAGAGGAGGGAGCAAGCGGTCACTCTGCAGCGGAGAGTGTGGGGGATAAGGAGATGAGGTTTGGGATCAGAAGGCAGGGAGGTCCAGGGTAGTGGGCAAGGTGTGTCTAAAGGAAGTGGGGAGAAGATGCGCTAAGGCAAATTTTGCTAGTTTTTCAACTTTGCCCCAGACCTTGTCCTAAATCGCCTGCTGACTAAAGGAAGCAATTTGGGATGGAGCTCATTGTTCTTTTTCTTCTTATTTTTTTTAGTTTGCTCAACTTTAATCATACACCTCGTGTATATGTTTGTTTACCTTTTGTTTACTCTTTTTTTTTTTTTTGACACAGAGTCTCGCTCTGTCACCACCCAGGCTGGAGTGCAATGGGGCCATCTCTGCTCACTGCAACCTCTGCCTCCCGGGTTCAAGCAATTCTCCTACCTCAGCCACCTGAGTAGCTTGGATTGCAGGTGTGCGCCACCAAGGCCAGCTAATGTTTTTGTGTATTTTTAGTAAAGATGGAGTTTCACATGTTGGCCAGGCTGGTCTCGAACTCCTGATGTCAGGTGATCCACCCTCCTCTGCCTCCCAAAGTCCTGGGATTACAGGCATGAGCCACCACACCTGGCCCTTGTTTTCTCATTTCTAAAACAACAGTCTCCCCAGTTAATTTTTCTCCCCACATCAAATGGTGCTTGCCCTGAGCTAACTGGTAGGCCTTTCTAGGAAAGCCCTGGAGATTTACTGAGAAAATACTCCTGAGTATAGGAGCTCACAGGTGTGTGAGTGGCTACCTCTCCTGAACGGTATCAGCTGGGCACCTCAGCTGTGCCTTTCCAGAGGGGCCTATGGTTACCAATTCCACAGTCATTCAGAAAGTAAAGGAAACCAGAGAGCAAACACACTTGAGTTTATCAACCTGACACGGATCAGACGGTAGCTGAGAACTAGCAGGATAGGAAATGAACATAAGATCACATGGCCCAACAGTGTCTTTCACTTTAATGCTGGATGATGGGAATGAAAAGAGCTGCAATCCTGGGCCAGTGGGCCAGGGGGCACAGCAGGGAAAGCCATTGTCAGGCCATCGGGGTTTCAAGGAACAGCACAGGGGCACGTGTGGACTTGGGGAATCCGCTTAGCTAGCTAGCCTCGAGCTCAACTGGAAAGGGGCAGGAAGAGTGCTGTTGAGTGAGGCTCTCTGAGCCTCAGTTTCTCCATCCATAAAGTGGATTTAAGAATACAGGCATACTTTGCTTTATTGTGCTTCGCAGACACTTTATTGTTTTTGTTTGTTTATTTGTTAGTTGAGACCAAGTCTTGCTCTGTCACCCAGGCTGGAGTGCAGTGGTGCCATCTCAGCTCTCTGCAACCTCTACCTCCCAGGTTCAAGCGATTCTCATGCCGCAGCCTCCCGAGTAGCTGGGACTACAGACACATGCCACCATGTCCGGCTGATTTTTATATTTTTGGTAGAGATGGGATTTCGCCATTTTGGCCAGGCTGGTCTTAAACTCCTGGCTTCAAGTGATCCACCCACCTTGGCCTCCCAAAGTGCTGGGATTACAGGAGTGAGCCACTGCAAATGATATTGATAGACTTGCTTGACACGGGGTTGCCACAAACTTTTAATTTGTAAAAAACGAAGTATTTTCCAACAGTGTGAGCTCACTTTGTGTCTTTGTGTCACATTTTGGTAATTCATGCAACGTTTCAAACGCTCTCATTATTGTTCTATCAGTGATCTGTAGTTAGTCATGTTTTTGTTTGTTTTGCAAGGCCTTTTCAGATTTTTTTCTGTTTCCTTTTTTTTTTTTTGAGACAGAGCTTCACTCTTGTTGCCCAGGCTGGAGTGCAATGGTGCGATCTCGGCTTATCGCAACCTCCACCTCCCGGGTTCAAGCGATTCTCCGCCTCAGCCTCTGGAGTAGCTAGCTGGGATTACAGGCATGTGCCACCACACCTGGCTAATTTTGCATTTTTTAGTAGAGACTGGGTTTCTCCATGTTGGTCAGGCTGGTCTCAAACTCCCGACCTCAGGTGACCCACCTGCCTCGGCCTCCCAACGTGCTGAGATTACAAGCGTGAGCCACCGTGTCCAGCCTTGTTTCCTTTTTATTTTATTTTGTTTCCTTTTTTTAAAATTAAAAAAAAAATTTTTAGAGACAGGGATCTCACTATGTCACACAGGCTGGATTCAAATCCCTGGGTGCAAGCAATCCTCCCACCTCAGCCTTCTGAGTAGCTGGGACCACAACGTGCACCAACATGCCTGCTTATGATCAGTAGTATTTGATGTTACTACTGCAATTGTTTCGGTGCCACGAACCACACCCATATAAGTCAGTGAATTTAATAAATATTGTGTTCTGACTGTTCCACTGACTGACACCCTCCCATATCTCTCCCTCTCCTAGGGCCTCCCTATTCCTTGAGACACAACAGTATTGAAATCAGGCTAATTAAAAACCCTGCAATGAACTCTCAATGTTCAGGTGAAAGGAAGAGTTGCACATCTCTCACTTGAAATCAAAAGCTAGAAATGATTAAACTTAGTGAAGAAGGCATGTCAAAAGCCGAGACAGGCCAAAAGCTCTCTCTTTTTACCCCAGTTAACCAACTTGTGAATGCAAAGGAAAAGTTCTTGAAGGAAATTAAAAGTGCTACTCCAGCGAAACATGATAGATAAGAAAGCAAAACAGCCTTACAGCGGACAAGCAGAAAAATTTAATGATCTGAATGGGAGATCAAACCAGCCGCAGCATTCCTGTAAACCAAAGCCTAATCCGGAGCAAGAGCCTAACGCTTTCATTCCACGAAGGCTGAGAGAGAAGTGAGGAAGCTGAAGCGAGGAAGCTAGCAGGGGTTGGTTCATGAGGTTGAAGAAAGAAGTTATCTCCGTAACGTATTCATAAAAGTGCAAGGTGAAGCAACCAGTGCTGATGGGGAAGCTGAATTCAGGAGATTCAGCTAAGATGACTGATGAAGGTGACTACACTAAACAACAGGTTTTCATCATAGATGAAACAGCCTTCTATTGGAAGAAGATGCCATCTAGGGCTTTCATAGCTAGACAGGAAAAGTCAATGCCTGCCTTCAAAGCTTCAAAGAACAGGCTGAATCCCTTGTTAGGAGCTAATGCAGCTGGTGACTTTAAGTTGAAGCCAATGTGTATTTCCGTTCCAAGAATCCTAGGGCCCTGAAAAATTATGCTAAATCTTTTTTTCTTTTTTCGAGAGTGAGTCTTGCTCTGTCACCCAGGCTGGAGTGCAGTGGCACAATCTCAGCTCACTGCAACTTCCGCCTCCTGGGTTCAAGCAATTCTCCTGTCTCAGCCTCCCAAGTAGCTGGGATTACAGGCACCTGCCACCATGCCCAGCTAATTTTTTTTTTTTTTGTATTTTTAGTAGAGACAACGTTTTGCCATGTTGACCAGGCTGTCTTGAACTCCTGACCTCAGGTGATACACCCGCCTGGGCCTCCCAAAGTGCTGGGATTATAGGCATGAGCCACTGCATCCAGCAAATTATGCTAAATCTATCCTCCCTGTGCTCTATAAATGGAACAAAAAAGCCTGGATGCCAGCACATCTGTTTACAGCATGGTTTACTAGATACTTTAAGCCCACTGTTGAGACCTACTGCTCAGAATAAGAGATTTCTTTGAAAATATTACTGTTTATTGACAAGGCACCTGGTAACCCAAGAACTCTGATGGAGATGTACAAGATTAATGTTGTCTTCATGCCTGCTGACACAACATCCATCTGCAGCCTATGGATCAAGGAGTATTTTGACTTTCAAGTCTAATTATTTAAGAAATACAGTTTGTAAGGCTATAGTTGTCATAGACAGTAAGTCCTCTGATGGATCTCTGCAAAGTAAATTGGAAACCTTCTAAAAAGAATTCACCATTTCAGATGCCATGAGGAACATTCATGATTTATGGGAGGTGGTCAAAATATCACCATTAACAGGTTGGAAGACATTGATTCCAACCCTCATGGATGACTTTGAGGGGTTCATGACTTCCGTGGAAGATGCCACTGCAGATGTGGTGAAAACAGCAAAAGAACTAGAATTAGGAGTGGAGCCTGAAGATGACTGAATTGCTGCAATCTCATGAACAAACTTGGGCAGATGAGGAGTTGCTTCTTACAGATAAGCAAAAATAGTGATTTCTTGAGATGGAATCTACTCTTAATGAAGATGCTATGAACACTGTTGAAACGACAACAGAAGATTTAGAATATTACATAAACTTAGTTGATAAAGTAGCATGAGGGTTTGAGAGGATCAACTCCAGTTTTGAAAGAAATTCTACTCTGGGTAAATTGCGATCAAACAGCATCACCGGCTACAGAGAAATCTTTCATGAAAGGAAGAGTCCATTGATGTGGCGAATCCATTGTTGTCTTATTTCAAGACATTGCTGAGGGCTGGGTGCGGTGGCTCATGCCTGTAATCCCAGCACTTTGGGAGGCCAAGACGGGCGGATCACCTGAGATCAGAAGTTCGAGATCAGCCTGACCAACATGGAGAAACCCTGTCTCTACTAAAAATACAAAATTAGCCAGGCGTTGTGGCTCATGCCTGTAATCCCAGCTACTTGGGAGGCTGAGGCAGGAGAATCGCTTGAACCCGGGAGGCAGAGGTTGCAGTGAGCCAAGATCACACCACTGCACTCCAGCCTGGGCAACAAGAGTGAAACTTCATCTTAAAAGAAAAAAGAAAAGACAGTAGCTTATGTTCATGCCAAGCACCTCTCATCACAGTCCAGTCCCAAGGAAAAGTTCCAGCATTTTCTACATTGGCTGCCACCTCGTCAGAAATCAGCACATTCCATAGAGGAAGGAGTCCTGCTTTGTTGCATCTTCTATCCTAGGGTTTTATGTTGGTAAATAAGTAATTCTAGCATTTGTACAAGGCTCCCTAAGACTGCTGCAGCAGTCAACCAAGCCCAGGGACATAATTGAATCTGGAGATTCCTGGGGCCTTGTTGTGAAAAAGACTTGAAATACGTATAAGAAAAAAGGCACAAAAATAAATGTTCACTTGTAAAAAATAAAAAAAAAGAAAAAGGAAGGAAGGAAGGAAGGGAGGGAAGGAAGGGAAAGAAAGAAGAAAAAGAGAAAGAAAAAGAAAGAAAGAAAATAAGAAAGAAAGAAAGAAAGAAAGAAAGAAAGAAAGAAAGAAAGGAAGGAAGAAAGAAAGAAAGAAAGAAAGGGAAGGAAGGAAAGAAAGAAAGAAATTGCCACAACCACCCCAGCCTTCAGCAACCACCACCTGCATCATTGGGCAGCTATCAACATCAAGGCAAGACCATCAACCAGCAAAAAGATTACAACAATTTAGACAGACCCATGAATGTAACATACCCATCTTTGGAATGTGGGAGGAAGCTGGAAAACTCAGAGAAAACCATGCAGACATGGGGAGAATGTGCAAACGCCACAGAGACAGTAGTAGCCCAGGCTACTGCAATCACTGAAGGCTCAGATGATTGATAGCATTTTTCAGCAACAAGGTATTTTTAAATTAAGGTGCGTACATGCTTTTTAAAGATATAATGCTATTGCACACTTCATAAACAATAATATAGTGAAAATGTAACTTTTATATGCACTGAGGGAAGCAAAAATTTCACGTGACTTGCTTTATTGCTGTGCTCTGGAACTGAAGCTACAATATCCCATAGGTGTGTCTGTACCTACTTAGTAGGATTAATGTGAGGAACGTAGGAGGTGGCAAAGTTAAATGGCCCAGTACAGTGCCTAGCGTGTAGCTGGCCCTGGGTGAACATTCTATCCTATCCCTTTTCCACTCACTGAGTCTCGTGGATAGATTGCAGGAAGGATAGTGGTGATGGGGCAAAAGAGAGGACTGGAGAATTTGGTCCCAAAATCAATCATCCAGCCATTAGGTGAAAGTGCTTGATTCTCCCATGATCTGCAGAAGGCAGCTGCCATGGGTAAGAGCCCCATCAGGGGCACTCTCAGCATCTTAAAATGTTATACATTCCTCTCTGCTGGGCATGGCCCTGCAGTGCCTCAGCAACTCTTTGCCACCCCAACTTCCCAGAAGGTCAGTTGATGTTCCTCTACTCATCTCCAGAGGCAGGGGTGAAACAAGAAAATTCTCAACTCAGAGGCCTGTCTCAACTCAGAGGCCTGTCTCAGAGGAGGCCTCGCCCCTTGGACTCCAGAGCTCTTCAACAGTCGAGTGGCTACCACAGTGTGTGTTTTCAGGGGATGATTCCTATTTCTCCAACAAACCACCTTCTGGTCAACTGTGAACAGAGCAAGGAGCTACCCTATTCCTCTCTGCCTCATAGTTCAGCCCAAATGTTCAACTGAAAGCAAGTTAAGGGCATCCACAGGGTTTTTCTGTGAAATCGCCTTGACCTTGGCCTGTAAAGACCACTCACTAACCAAGGTCAGAGCCTCCAGAAGACCAGATGGGGCCAGCATGGGAGCCTGACCATTCCTTTCAAATGAATTTTCATTCCTAAAGAGCAGTTGGCCAACTTGCCTGGTGGACCTTGACATCTCTTGCCACTTTCACATACCCTGCCTGAGGGTTCAGTTTAGCTTCTGTCGTAAAGTAAGTGTTGGTGTCCACCCAACATCCATTTACCCTTCGATTAGGGAAGCTGTCACTCACCACTTCATGCTTAGTCCAAGCACCAAGGTGCATTGACTCCACCCTCCACTTCCGGATGACACAGGATTTGGGAATGGTCAGTTAGAACATTCCATTCCGTTGGTTGTGGCAACTGGACACATTGCACAGAAAGCCAACAAAGCCATCAAGTTGCAATCAGGTTTTTGCTGGGACTGTTGAGAATGAGGCAAGTCCATGATAATGAACTTGGCCCTGGGAGAAGGTAAGCATGAAGCTGCTCAGTACTACCATATGGAGAGGTGAAGGTGGCATTAACACAGAGGAGAGAAGAGCAGAGCAGAGAAGACAGGACAGCTGATGGCACTGTGTGAGTTCCTGGATCAAACCTCACCTGATGGATGCCTAGCACGCATCGCTACCTAAGCCAATCCATTCTCTTTCTGATGAAGGTCAATTTGAGTTGATTCCATGTCTTAAAAAAGAAATCATTCTCACCAATACATCTTCTGTCCCTTTGTCTGTCTTGACTTTGCATTGTGGACAGGGTTATCTAGTTAGACTCAGCCTTCATGGGTCTCTGACTCAAGACCCCACTTCCTTCCCAACTTCTCTCCTCAAACTCTTAGACACTGATTTCAGGCTTCTGGTTGGAAGCCAGGCTTTGATTCCAGGAGCTCCAGAGCCTCCCCCAGTCGGGCAGCTGCAAGACGTCGTCATTCACAGCTAGATGCCAACCACTGTGGAAGCTCTATCAATTCTGTCCTAGCTTTTCCAGCCCAGGCAGTCAAGACTCTGATTCCAGAGGCTGAGAAACAGCAGGAAAAGTCATTAATGTTCACAGAAGGGAAGGTGGGTAAAAGCCAGTTTCTCCACCACCACCGCCACCAACACCTCCCAGCAGCCTAGAGCATCAGAGCTCCTGCCTCTGAGACACCTTGGGAAAGCCCTGTGGGATTGTATGTGATCCTCCTGTGCTATTCCAAGGTCCAGCCAAGTGGACACAAGTCACCCACAGTCTGGATCAATCTGGAGAGTCTGAACTGCCCCTTAGGGAGGCTGAGAACAGTCCTTACCTGTGATTCACTCCCACAAATGGC
This sequence comes from Cacajao melanocephalus, assembly GCA_963573385.1. Classification (NCBI taxonomy): domain Eukaryota; kingdom Metazoa; phylum Chordata; class Mammalia; order Primates; family Pitheciidae; genus Cacajao; species Cacajao melanocephalus. Next base: position 44,782 of record CAUYLG010016568.1, read on the forward strand.
CACTGAAGATTGTCAGCCCAGGTTTTCCCAATAGAGGCCAAAGACAGAGAGCCCCACTCCCACCTGCAAACCTGTCTTCTCTACGGCGTCCTCTGGACATTGTGTGGTTCTAGAACCTAGGCCAGAAAGGAGACAGCAACCTCTATCTGCTCCCTAGCCTCACTCTGCACCACCTAAATCAGCAACAAAGAGTCCTGTGGGAGGCTGGATGACCGTGGAATCTACACTGCAGCACCAGCAGAGAAGAAAGATGGTCACAGTCCCTTTATAAAATGGGTTAACACATTCAGAATTCTCGTGGAGCTGGGGAAGTACAGGAAGCTCATGTCAATGGTGTTGAGCACTCCGTGGAAACCATCCTCCACGTGGTACCAGGTCACAGGCACTCCCAGGTCTTCCAGCCTCTTCTTGTACAAGAGTGAATTGTCCCGGAGGGCATCATACTCACAGCTCACGATGCAAGCTTCTGGGAGCTGAGACACTATGTCATCCTCTGCAATCAGGGGCGAGCACATCACATCCAGGACAACATTTAGTTCCAAGTAAGCAGCTTCATTCACGGGCTCATGGGGCTTCTGTTGGTAGCCCCTCTTAAACCTCTCCGGGATGTTTTCTGGGCCCAACCACTTTCTGTACTTTTCCCAGACTCTGGCAGGCAAATGGGCACCTTTCATGATGATCTCTTGCCAGGAGGAGCTGATATCCAGGTAGTGATAAAAACAGTAGAAGGCGAAACTCCAGCTGAGCATCGGGATGTTCTTTCTCTGTTGAAAGGAAGGGGTTTGAAAATCCAGGGCTTGGAAAGCGGCATAGATCAGGATCTGAGCCCGGATCCGGGGCAGATCTGACATGTTCACAAGTTTTTGACAAACCACTGTGGCTATTCCCCCTCCCAAACTGTCACCGCAGACCACAACCCGGGCTGGATCCACTCCATATGCATGCAGGGACTTCAGGAAGTGGATGGTGGCCACCAAGCAGTCTCTTATTGGCACTGGAAACTTATACTTGGGTAACTTGCGGTAACTAAAAAGGGATCGAGAAACACAGTTGATACTCAACACCCCAGTAGATCCAAAAATATCAGCACCTAGCATCTTTTAGCCCAAAATTAGTCCATTCACTTTCCTTTCTGAAACTTGAGCAGGTAAAGTTAAGTGTGAGGCTTAAATAAGATGAGACACATACAGCCCACATACCTTGGCAGGTGTCATTCCTATCGTCTCGATGCCCTAATGGGGACCCTGTCTCACAAGACTTCCACCAATTGGCCAACAATGTAAATATCACCAACTCTAGCCCCATCTTTCTGAACCTACCTCATGTTGCTTCCCTGACTCACCTGCTCCTGCCTTCTGTTTTATGATTCTTGTATAAGCAACTTCAAGGCTTGCGTTTTTAATTAATCATGCCATACCCACAGGTTTTGTTGGGGGGATCTTATAGACTTAAATACAGCAAGTCGGCCAGGCCAGTGGCTCACGCCTTTAATTTCAGCACTTTGGGAGGCCGAGGTGGGCCAATCACTTGAGTCCAAGAGTTCAAATTCAGCCTGGGAAACATGGTGAAAACACATCTCTACAAAGAACACAGAATATTAGCTGGGCGTGGTGGTGGATGCCTATAGTCCCAGCTACTCAGGAGGCTGAGGCAGGTGGATCGTTTGGGCCTGGGAGGTCAAGACTGTAGTGAGCTGTGATCACGCCACTGTACTCCAGCCTTGGCGACGGAGTGAGACCCTGTCTCAAAGAAAAAAAGGTAGGCCCTCAAATAATGTCATTTCATTCAACGTTGTTTCATTATATTAATGAAAGAAAGAAAAATGATTCCAGCCTGGGTTGCTACTGTTTGTGTGGAGTCTGCACATTCCCCCCATGTCATGTGGGTTTTCTCGAGATCCTCCAGTTTCCTCCCACATCCCAAAGATGTGTATGTTACGTTCATGAGCATCTCTAAATTGCCCCGGTCCAAGTGAATGTGGGTGCAGGCGTGAGCGTGCCCTGCGATAAGAGGGTATCCCGTCCAGGGTTGGTTCCTGCCTTGTTCCCTGAGCTGCGGGGATAGGCTCCAGCCACCCCAGCCCTCAATTGGAATAAGGGAGTTGGAAAATGAATAGATGAAGGAAGACAAATTATTGCAAATTAAAAATGCATGAAGTTGACCGGGCACGGTGGCTCGCGCCTGTGATCCCAGCACTTTGGGAGGCCAAAGCAGATGGATTGCCTAAGCTCAGGAGTTCAAAACCAGCCTGGGCAACATGGTGAAACCCTGCCTCTACCAAAAATAGAAAAAATTAGCCAGGCGTGGTGGTGCGCGTCTGTGGTCCCAGCTACTCGGGAGACTGAGGCATGAGAATAGCTTGAGACTGGGATGCAGGGTTGCAGTGAGCCGAGATCACACCATTGCACTCCAGCCAGGGTGACAGAGTGAGACCCCACCTCAAAAAAAAAATGCACAAAGTGTACAATAATCATACATCTGCACAAAAATAAATGATACAGTACAGAAACTCTCAATGAGCCTGCCACATTTGTGTTTGTTTTTCAACTGGGAGGTGGTCAGAGGTACTCCCGACAATTTTTACTTTGCAAATATTTATTCCTAGATTTAACCCTTCACCGAAATGGCCACCATCACTCACTGATTCACCAAAAGTTGGATAAATGTCTTTTTGTTTTTATTAATGTTTTAAATATATATATATAGCTCACTTTATCTCAATTTTTAATATTAGCAGTTTTTGTCTTCATTTAGAAGTTTAGGCCAGGCATAGTGGCTCGTACCTGTAATCTCAGCACTTTGAGAAACTGAGGCAGAAGGACTGCCTGAGCTCAGAAGTTTGAGACCAGCCTGAGCAACATGGCAAGACCTTGTCTCTATTAAAGAAAATTATAAAATACAAAAGTAGTAAAATAAATTTTAAAAATTTTAAGTAAGTTTGCTGGTGTTTTTGTGACCAGAATGATAACATCAGCACTTAACTCTTATTTATATCAATTAGCCTAGGTAAATTAATAGGTAAAATTGGTTTAACTTCAAGCCACGGTTCCAAGAACCTGTCAACAGCATTGAAGACTGACTATACCACCAGAGGCCAGAGATACACAGCACTCTTCCAAATAAGCTACCCACACTCAGCACCATTGCTGCCGTGCCTACTTGGTATTGCTAAGAGATTCCAGAAATCCAGATTTTGTGAGAAAGTTCACTATTTTTAAATGCTGGCCACAAATTTAAAAAAAGAAAAAGAGGCCAGGTACACCAGCTTAAGCCTGTAATCCCAGCACTTTGGGAGGCCAAGGTGGGCGGATCATGAGGTCAGGAGTTCGAGACCAGCCTGACCAACATGGTAAAACCCTGTCTCTACTAAAATTACAAAATTAGCTGGGCTTGGTGGTGTGTGCCTGTAGTCCCAGCTACTTGGGAGGCTGAGGCAGGAGAATTGCTTGAACCCGGGAGGCAGAGGTTGCAGTGAGCCAAGATTGCGCCACTGCACTCCAGCCTGTGCAACAGTACGAGACTCCCCTCAATCCCCCACCAAAAAAGAAAAAAAAGAAAAAGAAACACTCTATGGGACCAACAAATAAATATTCCATCAGCTGTTTCCATTCCATACCCCCATTTCAGGCCACCTGGCAATAGGTATTCCTGGAGAGCAATACCCTTAACTCCAAAATCCTATCTACACTGGATTTAGAAAATAACTTTCTGGCAGAGACTTGCTGGCATGTTTTACTGACGATCTCTTGGTTTGGCACAACCAGAATGATAAGGTATCCAGCAACATCCCACGGTAGAAACTCCTCAGGAGCTGAGAACTATGAAGTCAGGGTTTAGCCAGGTCTCTCATCTCATCGTCTCATCTCTTCACTATTTTTTTTTTTTTTTGAGATGGAGTCTCACTCTGTCACCTAGGTTGTTGGAGTCCAGTGGCACCATTTTGGCTCACTGCAACTTCTGCCTCCCAGGTTCAAGCGATTCTCTTGCCTCAGCCTCCTGAGTAGCCAGGATTACAGGCACACACCACCACACCTGGCTAATTTTCATATTTTTTGTAGAGACGGGGTTTCACCATGTTGGCCTGGCTGGCCTCAAACTCCTGGCATCAAGTGATCCACCCACTTTGGCCTCCAAAAGTGTTGCGATTACAAGCGTGAGCCACTGCACCCACTTCATCTCTTCATTTTTTACTGTCCTCAGATAGCTGTGCCACAAGAAAGCTAGGAGATGTACCCCCACTGAGATGCAGACAACTGATATTTCTTTTTCTTTTTGAGACAGAGTCCCACTCTGTCTCCCAGGCTGGAGTGCAATGGCACAGTCTTGGCTCACTGCAACCTTCGACTCTCAGGTTTAAGCAATTCTCTTGCCTCAGCCTCCCGAGTAGCTGGGATTCCAGGCAACCACCACAACACCCAGCTAATTTTTTTTTATTTTTAGTAGAGATGGGGTTTCTCCTTGTTGGCCAGGCTGGTCTCGAACTCCTGACCACAGGTGATCCACTGCCTTAGCCTCCCAAAGTGCTGGGATTATAGGCATGAGCCACTGCACCCAGCTAGAACAGATATTTCTTTAGAATGTGTACCTTTAAATGAAACTACAGGGAAACTTATCAGGAGGAAGCACCTGCGTGATGCTGCATCAGGCGGCAGGACAGGGGCCCAGCGCCTACCATACCCTCTTTGAGGCTCCAGGCAGGGTGGGTGACTGTCAGAGATCCGTTAGGAGAGACAATGGGTTTGTTTTTGTTTTCTCACTTTCTCTAGTGGGTCTCAGCCAGGGGACCTCCCTCTTGGGAACACTTGGAAGTGGATGTGGCAGCATTTGGGGTTGAGTGATGGTGCGGAGTATCACTGGCATTTAGCAGACGGACGGGCAGGGCTGTTTTACTCAAAGAAGATCTGTACCATCCAAGTGTTCCTGCAGTGAAACTATGCACCTGATCTGCTTAAAAAAGGCCACCTCCTTCCTACCTAGCTTCCAAATGCACAAAACGCCACTGTTTAAACAAGCACAAGGCCCACATGCACAGAGGAAGGGGTTCCCATTGGCTGTCTCTCCCTCTCTCTTCATCTCCCCTTATTTTCTCTTACTCTCTTTTTCTTTTTTTGTTGTGTTTTGTTTGTTTTAAGACAGGTTCCTGTCTGTCACCCAGGCTGAGTGTCATGGCGCAATCGGGTTCCTCACTGCAACCTCCCAGGCTCCTCACTGCAACCTCCCACGCTCAGGTGCTTCTCCCACCTCGGCCTCCCAAGTAGCTGGGACTACTGGCATATGCCACCACACCTGGCTAATTTTTGTATTTTTTTGTAAAAATGAAGTCTCACTATGTTGCCCAGGCTGGTCTGAACTCCTGGGCTCAAGCGTTCCACCCGCTGTGGCCTCCCAAACTGCTGGGATTATAGGCGTGAGCCACCACACCCAGCCACCTTCTCTTTATCTCTTCACTGGCTTCTCTCAGCCCATCCCCTCCTCTGGGCTTCCTCCAGCTCCCATCTGTTCCCACCCCTCACCCCCATTTCTATTTCCCACCCCATCTCTCCAAATCAGAGCCGTGCTCCCTGCTGGCTCCCTGGCATCTCCCCTTTACTCACCCAACTGCCAGAACCACAGAGTCACTCTCCTTACACAAACGAGAGCATATGCCATGGTGGGTTTCTAGAAAATAAATGGTGTTTGACATTCACTAGGAAGGCTTCCTTTGCCAGCCATTGTCACTGTCTTCTTCCTACACACACAGCACTTGGGCTGACGCTGACTAGACTTTCCTCTACTCCAGCAAACTTCCGGTCAACCTTCTCACTGAGTCTCCTCCATGGCACTGCCTGAGCAACTTTCTCTAAGATGCCCACCCTCCGATCCATCCTACAAGTCATTAAAAATATCTGTGAAGCTGTTTGACTGTAGAATGCAGTGGCTTAGGGTGTGAGCTCTGGATTCAGACAGACTGGAGTTCGAATCTCAGCTTTGTCTCCTTCTAGCTGGAGCTAACATAGTGCCTCGCAATTTTCTCATCTGTGAGCTGGAGTGATAATAATATCTAACTCATAGAGTGCTGGAGCTGGAATGAGATCACCCACATATAGGGTTCCCACAGTGCCTGCATGTAATTAGTCATATTAATAAATATTGATTAATAAATATTAGCTGTTACCATCATTCTCATACAGACCAAACCAACACCTCCATTGCATTAAACCCCTTATTCTCAAAGGCTGCCACACTGGGACCCTGGCATTCCACAGATTAGAAAGCACTGCTGAAAGCAAATCAAAGTGTCCCCCCACCCTAATTCCCCAGGGGTAAAAATTAAGATAGTAAAATTGTCTCAATAGTGACTTTTTCCTCTCATTGATTTTTCTCAAATCTTCCTGTTTGTCTGTACCAGAATTTGTGTTAGCAAAACCTGATGCGAAACGAAATGCTGTGTTTTAATTCTTTTCGTTTAAGATGTCCTTATCTCCAACTAAATAGAGGTGGTAATGATAAGGTAGTGATATATACATATATATATGTATATACATAGGTACCCATATAAATGCAGGTAGGGGTACATTTCAGGATCATTACCTTACAGTTTCCTGCCTTATATTACAGAATTGTTACATTTCACTAAGGATTACATTTATGTAAATAAGGAGATGTATAAGAGGGCAATATATTCCATATTTTTTCCCCTGAATGACCTGCAAACCATGAACTGCCCTGGTGTTCCCTGGTCATGATAGCAGACGTTATGTCCCAGGAAGATCTTATTCTTTCAAGTTATGTTAAGGAGTGCCATCACCCTTTGGGAGGTCTGAGAAACGGGTTCTTACTCAAGCTTCCTATGGCACCCCCGCCACCGTGGTAGTACACGATACCAGGCTTCAGGGTGCAGCTGGATGCCTTGGGCTGGTACAGCTTCACAGGGATTGTCCCAAAGTGGAAATCCGTAACCACGACGTCGGGATCGTACTTTAGCAGCTGCAGATCTTGCATGAAACAGACAAATTGGGGCATAGGACAGATTCTGAGCTTCTCAAAAATCATCCCCTGTTGGAGAAAGAAGTTGAGATGGGTTTCTGCATAGGCCGTCTGGAGCCTGGCCCTCATACCTGCCCTTCACAAGTGGCGAAAGGAGATTGAGGAAACAGCAGTTAGACTGGATCACAGCCCTGCTCAACCCCTCTGTGCTCTCAGGACACCTGCAGGAAAACCCACTCCCACGCGGGTCCATGTGGCCACAGCACCAGCCAGCCCTGCTCAACCCACTCTCCTGACACCTTACACTGCAGCCACTGCAAGCCAGGCTTCTGGGCACCCCTGATGGTCACTCTACCTGCAACACGCCCCTCCACCACGAGGCCCTGCTCCACCTCACCCTGGGCGCGACACGTTTCCAGGGAGGCCTTCCTGTGCTGTCCCAGCCAATCTGGCCACCCCAAGCATGTGTCGCTAACTAGAGTGTGGGTATGTTTGTTAAAAACAGGAAGGGGGGGTTTATGTCTTTTGAAAATACCTACTGAAGAATTTTAGGATAAAATAATACGATGTCCAAAATTGGCTTCTTAAATAAATGGAAATGAAGGGAAAGTTAGGGACACAGGGAAGGGAGATGGGCCAGGAGTCAGCGAGGGCGACGCTGGAGGGTGGGCACTCTGTTCCCGTTTGGTATATGACAAAGTTTGCACAAAGAGTTAAATATACAGCCAGACGCGGTGGCTCACGCCCGTAATCCCAACACTTTGGGATGCCAAGGCGGGTGGATCACTTGAAGTCAGGAGTTTGAGACCAGCCTGGCCAACATGGTGAAACTCTGTCTCTACTAAAAATACAAAAACTGGCTGGGCATGGTAGCAGGTGCCTGTAATCCCAGCTACTGGAGAGGCTGAGGCAGGAGAATCTCTTGAACCAGGGAGGCAGAGGTTGCAGTAAGCCGAGATCGCACCACTGCATTCCAGCCTGGGCAACAAGAGCAAGACTCCAGGTCAAAAAAAAAAAAAAAAGAGTTAAAAATATGCAAATAAAGCAGGCTCTCTCTCTGGGTAGCCTTCCAATGTTTCGTAATCCTTTTCTGTGTCATAGCCGTTTTGGCCATGGGTGAAAGGCCTCATTTCAGAACTTTTTTTTTTTTTAAGCGAGATGGAGGCCCCACTGTGTCACCCAAGCTGGTCTCAAACTCTTGGACTCAAACAATCCTCCTGTCTCAGCCTCCCAAAGTGCTGGGATTACAGGCGTGAGCCACTACACCCAGACCAGAACATTTTTAAATACATAAAATAAATATGTGGGATTATAAAGGAAAGCAGTTTTGAGTATACTTATCAAAATATTAAAGTGTATAATGTAATAATATAGGTGCTTCCTTATTAGCACATCGAGTAATAAGATCTAGCTGCTGCCTGATAGTACCCAAGTTTCAAAGGAAAGAGGAGAATACATGAGTTTTCACAATATCTAATAGGCTATGCAAATAGCTCTGATTCCTCTTGGTGACAACGTCGAGGTCTGGCTTTCAGGACTGTGGTTTGTTGCCTTCAGTCCTCGTGGAAGGAATTTCGATTGGAGGTCCGCCGTGAAAATGGGGTAATTTTGACCCCATCCAAGTCCACGAGCCTCTTGCATTCTGTGACCCAGCGGGGCTCAGGGAGCCCAAGGTGATAAGCCCTGCTGGGCTCACCTGATGGGTTTTGCTGTCCTCCTGGCATTCTCCACTTTGGGAAGCTGTTTATCTGTAGCTCGTTCACTTGTGGATTTGCTCCTTTATGGACCGATTCCCCGCCCCCACTGCCTGGAGCCTACAAGCTCCCTAAAGGCAGACCTGGGGGGACGTTATCTCTCTCACCTGTCATTGACCCTGGAGCCCAGATTTGGTGCAAGACACAATGAGTCAACAAAGAGTAACCATGGCTAGTATTTACGGAGGGCTCCCTCTGTGCCAGGCATCGCCCTCCGGAGAGGGTGATTCACGGAGTCCCCAAAAAATGCTGTGAAGTAGGGGCAATTTTCCCCACTTTGCAAAGGAGGAAATCAAGTTACTGTATTTGGGAGCCTGGACTACAGAATATGAGAGTCAAGGCCAGGAACACCTGGGAGTCAATCACTGCATCTTATAAAAGCTGACTCTGGAGATCAGAAGCCTTGGGCTCCCGGGCTCTTCTCTTTTAGACAATAGCTACATTCTTTTATTATTATTATTATTGTACTTTAAGTTCTGGGGTACATGTGCAGATCTTGCAGGATTGTTGCATAGGTACACACACGCCATAGTGGTTTGCTGCCTCCATCCCGCCATCACCTACATCAGGCATTTCTCCCAGTGTTATCCCTCCCCAACCTCCCCACCACTCGCTGTCCCTCCCCTAGCCCCCATCCCCCAACAGACCCCACATTCTTTTGAATAGCATAGATGAGACATCTAAGGTGTCTCTGGAGAAGTGGCACTGGCAATTGCTTTTCATTATGTAAGAAACTTACAAGAAATATTTTGTATATTCAATTTCTGTCAACCCTCTGAGAAAGTACAAGAAATCCATATTGACAATACCTACACAGTTCCATTTGCAGGTATTTTAACAAATTACACCAGGAGCAGCATCAAATTATATTACCTAGGCAGCTTTCTATCTCTCAAAAGCAACAATATATTTTTAAAGTCATAATCTGTAGTTTTGCTCACCGGCACTCATTTACTCATCTGCTACCTGTTTATTTTGCGGCTTGCTGGCTCTAGCTAGCAGGTAAATAGCAACTGGGGCCCAGAGATTCAGGAAAATTCATTCCTATCTTCGCAGCTTCTGAGAGTGGTGACTGCTGGTAATAAGAGAGACACATTTATTACCACTGAACTGTACACTTAAAAATAGCAAAAATGGTACATTTTATATGCATGTTTTACCTCAGTTTAAAAAATAAAACAAGCCATCACAAAAAAGAAAGGCTGGACGAGTTGGCTCACGCCTGTAATCCCAGCACTTTGGGAGGCCGAGGCAGGCGGATCACCTGAGGTTGAGAAGTTCGAGACCAGACTGACCAACATGGAGGACTCTATTTAAAAAAAGAAAGTCAAACGGGAGACACACAGATGGATAGAACCAGATTTGTTTTTTCCTTCTGTGAACTGAGAAAGCAGATCATTCTCTGAATTTTGTGGATATTAGTCCGGCCAGCTTCATAAACACCCAAAGACGCTAAGAACCACGTAATAACACAGATTTGAGAAGGGGCGATCAGCCGTCACTGTGGGTCCCATGATACCGATGTTCATTCAGCTTGAAGCTTCTGGCGTGTGCTTTCTCCTGCCCCTTCCTTAATACTCAGCTGGAGGGGACACATAAAACACAAAACTCACCCATGTCACCAGCAGCTGGAAGATGCAATGGAGGACTCTCAGTTTCACAGGGTGGCCAACTGCTGCAGGGATGTGCACAATGAAAAAATGGCTGCAAATGACCCACAGAGTGACCCCCAGCGAGAACACGCAGGCTGCTGCGAGGAAGATCAGGGCCAGGGTCCACATGCTGCTTCCCACTCGGAGGAGGCTGAGAGGAAGCCGTGTGCTGCACAGACACTTTAGGACACACTTCCGAGCCGGCAGATGTCCACTTATAAGTTACACCTGCCCTCCCCTACCTCCCACAAACGCTGGCCCAGCCCAAGTGAGTCACAGGCTCAGGTGAGGATATGGTTCTAGGACTGGGCCCATGCAGAGGAGAAAGTGGCCCATCCAGTCGATCCAGCCAGAAAATAAAGTTCTAGAATCCCACCTTACAGCCTGGCACTGCTAACTACAACTAGCCTTGGGTAAGCCACCAAGTCACAACGGACATCACAAACACGATTCCACGCACCAGTCTTCGGACCTCATCCCCTCACTCCCTGATTCCACTCCAGCTGCGCTTGAGGCAACCAACAATCCTACAAAGTGGGGCGTCCTATTATTATCCCCACTTTACAGATTTGGAAACTGAGGCTGAGTGCACATAACTTGCTCACGATCAGAATGCTAGCATTTGGCAGAGCCAGGATTCAAATCCAAGCGTTATGAAAGCAGGGTTTCTCAACCTCCATACTGCCGGCTCGCTGGACTGCATGAGTCTGTGCATTGCGGGATGTTTGCCAATATCCCTGGCCTCTTATCTATGGCATTCCAGCGCCACCCTGCCCCTTCCTGAGTGGGGACAACAAAATTGTTTCCAGATATGGCCATATCTTCTGGTAGGTAAAAATCTCCCCTGTGTGAGAACCACTGCTCTCTCACCTGAGCCCGGAGGTGGGAGACACAGCAGATATTGCTGTTGTGACCGTGGATGTCGCACTTGGTCATGAAGGAGGATTTCCATTGGTGACATCAGCCTCTGACCTGACCTGGAAAGGTAAGGAAGCACAGTCTCCTGGATTTGCAAGAAAGAGGACAAAGCCTGTGTATTCATTCCCTCACTGCATAGGGGTTTGCTGAGCACCTACAAAATATCAGGCCCAGATCTAGCCTCTGGCAGTAAAACAGCACAAAAGAAAAATTCCTGTCCTCCCAGGCAATAAACAAACAAGTAAGGCAGATGGTGATAAAGGTCACAGGGAAAAACCAAGAGGCAGGTGGTGGGGAAGGTGGGGGTGGGGAAGACAAGGGATGGGGAAGGTGGAGGATGGGGAAGGTGGGAGTGGGAAAGGTGGGGGGTGGGGAAGGTGGGGGTGGAGAAGGCGGGGAATGGGGAAGGTGGGGAAGGTGGGGATGCGGAAGGTGAGGGTGGGGAAGATAAAGGATGGGAAAGTTGGGGAATGGGAATGTTGGGGAATGGGGAAGGTGGGGGATGGGGAAGGTGGGGCATGGGGAGGATGGGGATGAGGAAGGTGGGGAATGCGGAAGGTGGAGGATGAGGGTTTTGCCACATTGGCCAGGCTGGTCTCGAACTCTCAGCCTCAAGTGAGTCTCCTGCCTCAGCCTCCCAAAGTGCTGGGATTACAGGCATGAGCCACCGCACCCAGTCTGTATTAGTTTCCTCTTGCCGCTGGAACACAGTACCACAATCTGGGTGGCTTAAAATGTATTTTCTTCCCATTCTGGAGGTCAGAAGTCTACAGTCAAGGTGTCAGCAGGAGGCCGGGCACAGAGGCTTATGCATATAATCCCAGCGCTTTGGGAGGCTGAGGCAGGTGGATCACTTGAGGTCCAAACTTTGAGACCAGCCTGGCCAACATGGTGAGACCCAGTCTCTACTAAAAATACAAAAGTTAGCTGGGTGTGGTGGCACACACCTGTGGTCCCAGCTACTCGGGAGGCTAAGGCACGAGAATCGCTTGAACCCGGGAGGCAAAGGTTGCCTTGAGCCTAGATAGCGTCACTGCACTCCAGCCTGGGCCATGGAGTGAAACTCAACAAACAAACAAACAAACAAACAAAAGCAAAATAAAAAATGGTGTCTGCAGGGCTGGTTTCTCTGAAGGCTCATTCCGGTTTCCTTCCCTTTTCCTGCCTCTAGAGGGCGCCTGCGTCTCCTGGCTCGTGATTGATCCGTTCCGGAATCACTCTGCTCTCCTGCCTCCCTCTTAGAAGGACATTTATGGTTACATCAAGCCCACCCAAATCATCAAGGTCATCTCCCCCTCCCCAAATCCTTCATTTAACCACGTTTGCAAAGTCCCTTTGGTCATGTAAAGTCACATATTGATGGGTTCATGGGGAGTTGGACCGGAACACCCCTGAGGGGAGCATTATTCAGCCTACCGGGTAGGGGGTGCCTGGCCCTTTCAAGCCCCTTTGGCTTTGAGAAATAAGCATGTGAGACTTGCTTTTGCAAGTACGATAAAGATGTCTGCAAGAACCGTCTACTACATCAGTCAATGTCACCAATGTAACTCTCTCCTGAAAGTCTTAGTTTTCAGGGCACCGCCTGAAGACGCAGCAGAACTCTCTCCTCTCTGATGAGAATTCCATGTCTCTGGTGTGGCAGCTTTCTCCTCTCCAGGAGGCATACATTCTCTTCTTTCATTCTGTTTTCCAACTTTCAATTTCCTATACATACAAGGTTAGGTTACATGTGGGAACTGCCCGTGGGACCTTCTCCTGGTGGTTATAACAGAGAAAGCTCCTAGTAGGCGTAGCTGCCTAATGAATGCTTAACCTCTGCCTTCCAATTTATTGGAGCTCCCATACAGATATGTGACTTTGCACTAGAGATCTGATATATATGTGTGTGTGTGCATATATATCTATATATATACATTTTTTTTTTTTTGAGATGGAGTCTCACTCTGTCTCTGTCACCCAGGCTGGAGTGCAGTGGTGCGATCTCAGCTCACTGCAACCTCCACTGCAAAACTCCACCCAAAGATACCATTTCTACCCAGGCCAGGAAGAGGCAGTGGTGAGAAGATCACTGGGAAGGAGGGTTAAGAAGGAGAGTTGTGTGGGGCAAGAATGAAAGCTCATGGCTGCATTCCTCAGGATAGAACTGCTGGGGGTATCTGTAGGTCCTGGACAGAATGTCATCACCACCAAGGAGGAGGCAGGGGTGTTAACAGAGTCTAAAAATGAAAAGGGTAATTGGAGCAGAACCTAGTCTGGTTCAGGACTGTAAGGAGAAAGAACCGAATGAACTCACAAGAAACAGAGGCAGGACAGGTTGTCTCACGTGGCCTGGAAGGGAGCGGTGAGGGCCGGGGCTGTGCTTGGTGGCTTCTGGTGCCTCTGGCACAACTCCACAGAGTTGGGGCACTGTCATAAAACTTCAATTTTATTGCACATGCTTTTTTTTTCTTTCCAACTTTTATTTTAGGCTCAAGAGGTACACGTGCAGGTAAATTGCGTGTCAAAGGGGTTTGGTGTACAGATAATTTTATCACCCAGGTAATCAGCATCATATCCTATAGGTAGTTTTTCAATCCTTACCCTCTCTTCCCACCCTCCACCCTCAAGTAGGCCCCAGAGTCTATTGTTCCCTTCTTCGTGGCCATGTGTACTCAACGTTTAGCTCCCATTTGTAAGTGAGAACATGTGGTATTTGGTTTTCTGTTCCTGTGCTAATTTGCTTAGTATAAGGCCTCCAGCTGCATCCATGTTGCTACAAAGGTTTTTTTATGGCTGCAACATTATTTCATTCTTTTTATGCCTGCATAATATTCCATGGTGTATTTGTACCACATTCTCCTTATCCAGTTCACTGCTAGTGGTTATCTAGGTTGCTTCCATGTCTTTGCTCCAGGCAGAGGATATCTTGAGCTCAGGAGTTCGAGACCACCCTGAGCAACGTGGCAAAACCCGTCTCTATAAAAAATACAAAAATTAGCTGGGCATGATAGGGTACACCTGTAGTTTCAGCTACTCTGGAGGCTGGGGTGGGAGGATCACCTGAGCCCAGGAAATACAGGCTGCAGTGAGCCAAGCTGGTGCCACTGCACTCCAGCCTGGGTGACAGAGCCAGACTCACCAAAAAAAAAAAAAAAAAAGAAAGAAATAGAGTTGTTGAAATATTTTTTCCGTTTCTGATACAGTAATATAAGTGCTTTTTTCAAAAAAGTTTTCAATAACAAGATCTACTGGTGGCTTAGTAACTGCCATATTTTGAAGTAATGATGAGAATAAAAGGTGCCTTGTGGTATCTGCTACAACTGAAATACGATATGAAAATATCTGTGATTTCCACTGGTGATAAAGTCCACGTATAGGCAATATTACTGTGGCTCATGGCCCACATTTATACCAGAAAGAAACTAAATTTCTATTAGTGGTTGATGAAAATAACAATGTGATTTCTGTTTCCACCCAAGTTCATGTACTCCTTAACTATTATCCACTGAACCTGGGTTTGAAGACATAATAGTTTTGTTGAAATTATCTGAACTACACAATAAGTTCTTCGTGTTTATGAAAGATGAGAGATCATGTTAGTTTCACATACTTGGCAAATGGAAGTTTTCCCATTAGGCACTAGAGAAATAACACCTACCCTCTGCTCCCCAAATGAAATACAAGTCCACTTCCTCCTGTATCCATAAGCTGTTTAGTAGCTTGACATATTGACTCTAGTAACCAATTCAGAATTTGAAAGCAATAAAAGAAAAACATATTGGAAAATACAATTACTGGGCTCTCTTTAGCTATTTCACATTGTGGCTATATAAATCCAGAACAGATTAAATATCTTTAATGGGTTCCTCCCAATATTCTGAAATAGAACTTGATCAAGAAGAACTGTTAAAAAAAAAAAAAAAACTCCACAAGATAATCAAAGTAATAGGGAAGAAGGGAAAAGAAGCTAATATTTAATGTGAATCTGCAATATATAAAGCTTTTTGCATAGATTATTTCCCTTTATCCTCAAAAATACTCTGCAATTCAACATTCTTTTATGATAAAATTTTGTGACTGAGAATAGAAGGAATCTTTCTTAATCTGATAGAAAGTGCTTATAGGAAGCATCATAGTTAGTGTTAAAATATTGGAAGCTTTTTCCTGAAATCTAGAATAAAACAGGGATGCCCACTATCACCACATCTATTTAACATTGTACTAGAAGTCCTAGCCAGTGCAATATGACAAGAAAAAAAAAATAAAAAGCTTAAGAACTGGAAAGAAAGGAATAAAACTGTCATTATCCAGCGTGGACATGATTGCATATATAGAAAACCCAAGCAACCTACAGAAAAACTAGTAGTTAGTAAATGAATACAAGAAGGGTAATGAGTATAAGATCAATATACAAAAATAAATTGTATTTCTATATTCCAGCTTCAAATGAATAGGCAATGAAAAATTTTAAAAGACACCAGAGACTGGTGACCTACAAGTGCTGGGAATGAAGGAAGTGCCTGACCTCAGAAGGATAACATGAGGGTATTATTTTAGATGATGGAGTTATTCTATACCTTGATTGTAGTGGTGGTTATACAACTATAAGCATTTTGTCAAAACTTATAGAGTTGCACACCAAAACTTATACAGTTGCACACCAAAATTTTACTGTGTGTAAATGTAAAATGTGAATTAATATAATCAAAAATATATTTATAATATCAATTTCAAAACCCCAAATAGCTAGGAATTAATTGAAAAATGTTTGAGATCTCTATATTGAAAAATGTTCGGGATTTCTGTATTGAAAACTATGAAACACTATTGAGAGAAATTAAAGAACATTAAAATACATGAAGAATACTATTTTCATAGATTGGAAGACTTGATAATGAAAAATATAAATTCTCCCCAATTTGATATATATATATTTTTTTTTAGAAAGAAAAAGAGAGGAAAGAAAGTGAGAGTGAAAGAAAGAAAGAAAAAGAATGTATGAGAGAAAGAAAGAGGAAGAAAAAGAGGGAGAGAGAACAGGATTCTTGTTCTACTGCCCAGGCTAGAATGCAGTCTAAAAATGG